>CM068370.1:96166276-96463775 GCA_034769895.1 Magicicada septendecula | reverse complement strand
GAAAAAGTTTCGTCAAACAAAGGAACAGTGAGGTGTAGTTGTACAATGGAATGTGGCATGTATGAGAGAACGCAATACAATTCTCAGAACTTTAGTACTGTGTGACGCGCGCAAACGCATGAACATCAGCGGGGCGCACAGACGACGCCAACAGTCTTGGGACAAGCCGAATAATATGGTGAAATTGTGAATTTTGTTTGCCACGTGTTCAAAAGCGGGCGGAAACATAATCAGAGATCCCGCCTATCTTAGTGACGTAACCAAAGGCAGTGTAATTTCGTCGACACCTGACATATATGAATAACACAGGTTACCTATACCTTGAAGAACGTTTTCACCCAAGGAGGCAGTAATATCCTTCTTGTCCAAAAACCTTGGTAGTGGGGTACTTGACGAATACTCCTCGCAGTTCCCCGCCGAAGCTAAGCCTGGCCAGGTAAGCGCACAAACAGTGGCTCTTCAATAAATTTTTTTATCATCAATTAAAAGAGAATTAGTGGTAGAACTATGTGAAAGTGAGTGCAGCATTTAACTAGGAAGACAAAACGAAATCATAAACTTTTTTGGAAACCTAAAAGCGAACTTTGTTTCTGACGCGCCACGCGGTCGGGGAGACGCCACTACAGCAACTATTCAATAATGTTTTAAATAAATAAAAAAGGGGGTTTTGTAACGGAATGAATGTGTGTATGAGCAGGCTGGGCTGCTTTCTCTAATATAAGGTGTCTATTTTAACTTTATCTATATAAGATTGAATTATTAATGTTTAACGAATTTTTTAGTTTTGGTATTTATTATGTAAGAGGGAAAGAAATAATGTTCTGGTGATCTGAAAGCGATTTTAAGGAATGAAATAAAATGTCAGTTGTTGTACACAAATGTGCCTTGAGTACGTTATTGTGGTAACCTTAGAATCATGCTTGCATTCACAGTTTGTGCTGGGATCTTGGACCGAAATTAAGGTAGGTGGAAAATAATCATAATTTTATAATTCTTTAAAAATAAAACATCACATTTGGCGCCACGAACTAGGAACGAGTTCTATTAAATAATAATTAAAATTCCGCACCTACAAGTGAAAGCAGGTTTGTTTCAGAGGTTGAATAACAATACGTAAAAAATTACGTAGCGTATATAAGATGGTACGTCACAGTTTAAGTGTTATGAGTTAAGTGGTAGATGTTGTATGTGTAAATGGAAAATTAGTTAACAAAATCAGTAAATTTATTAAAATGGCAGGAAATAATGACGATATAAATGAAATAACTAGTGTTGACAATTTTGATGAATCAAATATTATGAGTAATTTTGAAGTACATTCGACTCCAAGTGTGAGTCAAGATAAAATAGTAGAATTAAATATAACAGATCAAAGCAATGTGACTGAAGACTCGGGAGTTCAATTAACCCCGACGTCAACAAAATGTAACAGCCAATTCAATAATGATGTAATGAATATGTTAATAACAATATCGAAAGACATGAATGAACAAAAGAATAAATTTGATAAATTGAGCAGCGACGTTAGCAAAGTCAAGAGTAGTTTTGATATACAGAATAGTAAATTTGATAGTATAAACAGTCGTTTTGACGAAATAAATACACAAAATGCTAAGTTTGAGGTTAATATGAATAAACGTCTAAATGAGATGGATGAATGCTTTAATACAATTACAGAACAAATATTAGAATCAGTAAGTAGCAGTTGCGAGAAAAAGATTGATGAAATGAATAAAAATTTAGAACGTAAATTCAATCAGATACGGAATAAGAAATTAGATGACAGTGTGATGGTTATGACAAATATTAATAATGACAAAATAGTGGAAGAGGTAGTGGTACATAGTAAAGTATGGAGTAGTGATGATAATGATGTTAATTGCAATTCTGAGAATATAGTGGAAGTAGTATGTGATAATGAAGTAGTAGAAACGAATGTTTGTCACTTAGTGAGAGAGTGTAATGAAAGTTTAGATGGGCAGAGAGTAAATTTTCCCCAGGTTTATTGTGAACCAAGGTGTTTACAAATGTTGTTGTTGAAGGGCAAGAGTCCCTTATTATTGGAAGACATGAGGTCTTTGAGTTGTTCCCCGAATTTATATGAGTTAGTGCCTCTGCGTGGAGTGAGAGAGAAAATGTGATATGGTGTTGTGATGAGAGAAAGAGAGAGATAGAGATTTTTGAAATAAATAGAGGTTATGAAAGGTTAGTGCAGGTGTTAGATATTGAGATAGATGAAAAAAGTAACTTACGTTGTAAAATAGAGATGGATAATTGTTTCGATAATGATGATAAAATAACTGACTTGATGTTGAATAAAAATACTAACGGAAACAGAATTGAAATTACTAAGGTAGACGGGTCTGACGAATTAATGGTAATGATGGTGTCAAATATTATGTTAATAAGGGTTATTAAAATAATAATAATAAATTTAGTGTGAGTAAGAATGAGAAGTGTTATAAAAAAATAAGACTATTATACAACGATGGCGGTTAGATAAGAAATCAATAAATGGACGTTTAAATATATTAAATATTTTAATTTATGGTTATGACCTTGCTGAATTTGAAAATGAAGTGTGGTAAATTGAACAATTAATGATGAAGATTTGTAAATAAATTTTAGTGAAATTAATTGTGTTTGTATTGTAACAAGTATGTAATGTAAACAATGGGTGTATGTAGCAGAATTTGTTTAATAATAATATTTTGTCAGATTAAATAAATGATTACGAAGGTGGTAATTAATGAATGATAAATTGTTTTGGAAGTAATGTAATTAAAATGTTGTGTTTTCAATACTTGATGGAATGCAAATAATTTGAGATGTTTAAATATTTTTGATTGTTTTAAAATGTTGTATATAGGAATTTTTCTAATGAATTTAAATTATTTTATGAGATCTGAATTTGATAATAATTAATAAATAAATAAATGTTAAATTGTATTTAGTCTGTGGAATAACATGGTTGTTAAAATGTTTCAGAAGGTACATGGAGTTAATGGTGTTTATATTTTGTGTTCATGACAGTGTATGAGTGAGGTACTGTAAGCATGAATTTTATAATGCAATCTAAATAAAGTAAAATGTTCAATGTCTAAATAGCTACTTTTAAATGAAATGTTATGTAAAAGGAAGGTTGATAACAAAGAAAAATTTTGGAAAAGTTAATGGTATAGTAAATAATAAATCATTGATAATTATTTAATAGAAGTTCAATTGAAATTAAAATATAATATTTATAATTTTATATGCAAATGTAAAGATGCAAGGTGTGTAATTTCTAATCAACCTCAAATGTGAATTGTTTGTTTTAATGGAATAATCACAATGTTAATTATGAGTGTATTGTATGTATTACGTTAAGAATGAAAAGCAATCAAGTAATTAATTAATATACCTAAACATATAATCGCAATGTTAATTATGAGTGTATTGTATGTATTACGTTAAGAATGAAAAGCAATCAAGTAATTAATTAATATACCTAAACATATAAGAGTTGACCTTCCGTGAATTGCAGTAGCGGTGTCAGCGTTGGCCTTATATGTCTTTTGGTAGTCTCCCCACATTTCGGGCGGTCACGGTTTCACCAGGCCCTGGTCATGGAATTATGTAAGTAGTTACAAAATTGGTGAATTTTGAAATTGAACCAGTAACCGGGGAAACTACATAACTATGGAACAGCGGCTATCGTTGAAGGTGGCGATAGTGCCGTGATTAAGGGTGTGTGAATCAATTTAGTAGGATTACTGGTGTCCTCGGACATCAGTAATACCGAATTTTTATGTAACGCTGAACCAAGAACGGTATAGGCAGCGTCTATACCTTATATATGTAACTTCAGTTCTTGGGAATGCAAATGGACGCCACAGTCTACCAGAAAACAATAGTGTGTGTGTGGAAAAGGAGCTGGCCATTACAAGCCAGGGGCACAGATATAGCATCTGTGCATAAGGCAAATGCTCGATCCGGTTTATCCGGCGGGTGGTTACCTAATTGTAGCAGAGTCAGAAAAGGGGGAACAATAAAGCGATGAAGTGGGAGTGTAGCTGTAAATTCAGCGAGAGGGTTACGACCTCTGTAAACAGCGGGCGGTCAACTTATAACACGACTCTATAGAGAGAGTTGGGGGTTGACAATCCATAGAGCTGTTCAGTAACTGTTGCTATGACTATGTCTCAATGAGTAGCGATGTATGTCCCTATGAGAGCAACCAATTTTAAGTGATCGAGTCAATTATGTTTTATTTTGATTCAAAAATACTATTGTAATAGATAGGCTGTTTAGTAGTAAGTGATTTAAATGTGATGTGCTTTGTGTAATGATTTCAGAAAAGATTTTGCTAATACTTAAAAGACTATTTCAAGTATATAAGATGTTTATCCGATTCTGTTTAGTATGTTTTATTGTGTCATTATTGTTAGCATGTTAGGGGTAAGAATTTATAAACATATGCACTTTATATAATTTTAAAACATATCTGTAGTAAGGTCATTCACCTTGCCAAGAAAATCAGCTGATTGCTGGAATTATACAAATAGTATATCACTTATAGTGATTTGCAAACTTTTCAAGGTGGTTAAATGTTTGAATATAATGAAAATTGAATATAATTAATGTTTGAATATAATGATTTCAATGTGGTTAAAAGATTTTGATTTAAATGAGGAAATGTATTTGAGATAGTTTTGTATTTTGAAGAGTTAAAAGGTAAAATATGGTAATGTTAGAATTTGGGTGATTATTATTTCGTTAGGATATTTAGAACAGTCCAAGTTAAGTTTAAAAGGGGAGTGGAATAAAGTAAGATTTTTATGAATAAAAGTAATGTAGAATTTGAGTATTGATAGTGGCACAGTAGCTATGGGGAAAATATGTAGAGTAATGATTGATATATTGAGGTAATAAATAAATGGAGGTACTTTGTAGATGAAAGTGATGTAATGGGAGAGTAATTAGTTGATGGGTAATTTTGTAAGGGGGGTGGTGTGATAAGGAGTCCACAACGAAAAGCGTTGTGGCGGGAGGGGAACCGATTAGCGCCGGAAAGGGTTACCTAGGGTGAGTCCAGGAACCAACATAAGGGAATGAGCAGTGGGAAGGGAACACACATCCTGAGTACAAAGGGGTAGAGAGTATTTTTTGATAGAAGGGTATAATGATGCGAAATGAGTTGAGTAGTAAGTTGGGGTAGAGAATGGTTGGTAGGTGTTTTGATAGAGGGGTGTCGTGTTAGTTAAAGCTGTTAATGAGTATTAGAGTCAGAAGTGGGGTAAGACTAAATATAAATGCCAAGTTGTAAATTGAAATGTAATAAATAGTTGAGTCACCCAAACTAACTGAGAATGAAATGTTAAAGAAGGTAAGTCATAGTCAAAATGTATAAAATTAATTGAAACAAGTGACAGATTTTAATAGAAGTTGAAAATAATTAAAGCTATAAAATGTGTAAATTGTGGTAAATTTAAATGCAAATTCTATTGTTTATTGTAATAATAACCATGTTAATTTTAAATGTATTATTTTATTATGTTGTACTAAGGTAAAGAATTTTAAAGATGTTCCATGTATTTTATGATGTAGTTTTGTGTGACATGTGTGTCAAGGTCGTTGACTTGACCCAGAGAGATCAGCTGATGGCTGATGTTATAGACAAGACCTGTTTCTAGTAATTGATTGATGCAATTTGCTGTTTAATTGAATTAAATGATTTTAAATGTTTCTAAATACTGAGAAAAGTATATTTTGATAAATTTAAATTTTTGTGAAAGAAAAAAAAAATTTATTTTTATTTTTACACCTGCCATATAGGATATTTTGAATTTCAAGTATACTATTGTTGATGTGTATTGATAGTGTTTATTGAATTACATTGTTTAGTATATATATGCAACCAAATGTTAGGATAAGTGAATTAATGTTTTAATAAGGTGTTCAATTTGTGCTTTTATGATTGTTAGTAGTATTGTGGAGAATTAACAGAGTTGATAGATCTATATAAACGTTTTTTGTCTTGATGAAAATAATGATAATTTTGCACTTCAATAAAATTTTAAACAAATTTAAATATTGGAATTTAATGTATTTGCTAATTTTAATTTGAAAAAGGAGCTTAAAATATTTTAAATGATGAGTTTGTTTAGAAAGTAATCATGAGTGTGTGTACGCGCCCAGTACTTGCTAAAGGCAGCCCAGTGTGCATGACAAGGGGGAACATATCGGTTGACGATCTGGCATGGTATAAGGCCAAGGGTTTGGATTTTGGGGGGTGGCATGTTGGAAGGTTAGGTGTGCTGTGGTGCGTGTCTGTTCGATTTTATGATTGGGATTTTATATGTTGGGATCTCGAATAGAGAAGTCCAGTAATCTCGTTCAGGTGCAGCCATAGTCGCCGAGCCAGGGGGGTAGTTTACCATGATGTGTTAAGAATTAACGTTGTTGGCACCATATCCTCACCGATCCTCTTAGGGGTTTAACAATGAGCGTTCTTTTTCAGCAGAAGATCTCTCATTGGGGGGGTATTGTAACGGGGCTAAAAGGAGGGGTTTTTATTTTATTAAAAATTATGAATTTGCTCTTCCTCTGTGTGGGCCAGTCCCATGTTAAAGAAAAAGTTTCGTCAAACAAAGGAACAGTGAGGTGTAGTTGTACAATGGAATGCGGCATGTATGAGAGAACGCAATACAATTCTCAGAACTTTAGTACTGTGACGTGCACAAACGCATGAACATCAGCGGGGCGCACAGACGACGCCAACAGTCTTGGGACAAGCCGAACAATATGGTGAAATGTGAATTTTGTTTGCCACGTGTTCAGAAGCGGACAGAAACATAATTAGAGATCCCGCCTATCTTAGTGACGTAACCAAAGGCAGTGTAATTTCGTCGACACCTGACATATATGAATAACACAGGTTACCTATACCTTGAAGAACGTTTTCACCCAAGGAGGCAGTAATATCCTTCTTGTCCAAAAACCTTGGTAGTGGGGTACTTGACGAATACTCCTCGCAGTTCCCCGCCGAAGCTAAGCCTGGCCAGGTAAGTGCACAAACAGTGGCTCTTCAATAAATTTTTTTATCATCAATTAAAAGAGAATTAGTGGTAGAACTATGTGAAAGTGAGTGCAGCATTTAACTAGGAAGACAAAACGAAATCATAAACTTTTTTGGAAACCTAAAAGCGAACTTTGTTTCTGACGCGCCACGCGGTTGGGGAGACGCCACTACAGCAAGTATTCAATAATGTTTTAAATAAATAAAAAAGGGGGTTTTGTAACGGAATGAATGTGTGTATGAGCAGGCTGGGCTGTTTTCTCTAATATACGGTGTCTATTTTAACTTTATCTATATAAGATTGAATTATTAATGTTTAACGAATTTTTTGGTTTTGGTATTTATTATGTAAGAGGGAAAGAAATAATGTTTTGGTGATCTGAAAGCGATTTTAAGGAATGAAATAAAATGTCAGTTGTTGTACACAAATGTGCCTTGAGTACGTTATTGTGGTAACCTTAGAATCATGCTTGCATTCACAGTTCGTGCTGGGATCTTGGACCGAAATTAAGGTAGGTGGAAAATAATCATAATTTTATAATTCTTTAAAAATAAAACATCACAACTCTTTTTTCGAAAGATCGACCTGTTTGTCCAATATAGACTTTATTACAAGACCCACAGGATAATTTGTATACACCAGACTTTTGCAGTTTATCTGTTTTACTCTTATTATTTTTAATATATTTTCCCAATGAAGACTGCGTCTTAAAAGCTATATTTACATTCTTTTGTGTGAAATATTTACCAATATTATCAGAAGCAGAACCTATATAAGTGAGAGTGTGATATCTTTTAATCTGTGTTGAGGGAGGGTAAACTAGTTTTAAAGCTTGTGAATAAAATTTTTTATTTAACAGGTGATCTATGAGGCTAGGTTGGTAACCATTGTTGACAGCTATTTGTTTAATAATGTTAAGTTCTAATTGGAAATTTGAGTCTGATAATGGAATACTAACTAGTCTGTGGATAAAACTGTGAAAAGCGGCCAATTTATGTGAGTATGGATGTGTGGAAGTATTGTGTATTGTCATATCTCTATGTGTAGGCTTATGAAAAATACCGAAGTTTAATTTATTATTGCATTTTGTTATTGTAAGGTCTAAAAAAAAGATGCTATTGTTATCTTCTAATTCTATGGTAAAACTAATATTTTTGTGTAAATTGTTAATAAAATTAAGAAAGATCTGTAATTGTCTACGAGTACCTAGAAAAATTGCTAAAATATCGTCCACATATCTATACCAAAAAATAAACAATTTGAAATAAGGGCGTGCTCTAATTTTAGTTTCTATGTAGTCCATAAAGATTTCAGCTGCCAAAGGGCTAAGTGGATTTCCCATTGCAAGCCCTTCTTTGCCAATATAGATCTTTCCATTAAATTCAAAGTAGTTTTGATTAAGGCAAACCTTCAGTAAATTCTAGATATCCTCTCTCAATAATTTTAATAAATGACGAGTGAAAATCACTAAAACTATTTTATTGTTTTAGTTTTTAATATAATTTACAATGGATTTTCACCAAGTAAAGGCATCAAGCATTAATTACATATATATATATATATATATATATATATATATATATATATATATATTGTAACGTTACCAAATATGGTAGTTACATAAAGTAAGCAATTATAACGTCAAGTGACGGGAAAGCATGAAAGTATTTCTAGATAAATAAAACTATGTGAACAAAAGTGTGTATCTACAGATATATTAGTGTAAAGTTCCAACGATGAAGGAGAAAGTGTAACATAGCAGCATCGTACTCTAAATAGAGAAAGAAAACGACCATGAGCCAAAATAAAACGTTAGAAACCAGGCCCAATAGATTCCAACAGTGAGGGGAACCAACAAAGATAATAAATCATGAAAGTGTAAAACAAAATGACTACAATAGATTCCAACAGTGAGGGGAACCAACAAAGATAATAGATAATGAAAGTGTAAAAGAAGACTACCAATAGATCCAACAGTGAGGGGAACAAATGAAGATAGTGACTATAATAAAAGTGTAAAAGAAGACAACAGGATTCCAACAGTGAAGGGAACCAATAAAACGACTATGCAAAACAAAGGAAGAGACAACTCAAGAGCAACCACAATGATGGCAGACAAACTAATATATTGACAAATATGAATATTATGAAATAACGACTACTACAATGAAAATATTGAAGAAGACGTTCAAACCTAAAGAAGAAAGGAAGAAGAAGGACAAGGAAAACATGACATGAAGAGAGAAGAAAATGGATAGACCATACAAGAAATCATCATTCATCAAGTGTACTAGAGACAATACTAGTAATTAAAAGAATAGTGATTGTCAACTATGAAGAAACAGTGTTTAACATTTTAAGAAATCACAAACAGTTATAGTGAGTACTTACTATAAGTGTGAGAACCTGTGACCAGTTAACTAATTTTAACCTAATAAACCCCACAAACAATTCCAGTGATAAGGTTTATAGCGGAAGAAAATGTGTTACTTTCATAGTGGAAACATCAAGGATTAAATAGTCAAAAAATATACAAACAGTTAGTGTGACTAGTTTAATGAAGATTGTGATCCAAATAGATAATCATAAGACCACTAAACAATGTAAGATAGAACAGTCATATTATTGTTTATAGAACTTGATAAATAAAAACCTTTGTAAATTTCAAAAGAAACGTAACTGAATGCCACGGCAAAACAGAATACAATACAAAGAAAGGCCAGAGAAAATAATAATAAACAAAGTAGTTTGTTAAATATCAAACAAATGTGACAGAAATTAGTTACAAACCATGACAAGAAAGGTATTATCATTAGTTCAAGAATATTTGTATTATTGTTTAAGAAGAAGTAGTGTAAACATGTGTATTAAAACAATTAAACTGTTGTAATAGAATACCATACTGAAGTCATGTTAGTAGTAGCAAAATGCTGCATTAGAATATGTTGTACACTGTTACATAACCCCATAGGAAAGGCACCTATGAAACAAAAAATCATACATGTTAGTTTAACCAAACAACCATCAACAATTGTGTCAATCAAAGATTCATTCTAAGTAATGATACACCCTAATAAACAGTGTATTATATTGAAATACACTACAAATAAAGTAGACCAAATATGATAGCACAAAGCTAGAGGAAATGGAACCTAATATGCCAAATTAGTTAAACAAAATACATTGTTAAAACATGTACAAAGATTGATGAAAGTATTACCAGTAGTTAGATGAACATCTGGTACTACTAGGAGAACAGATTACAAGTATAATGACAATAGTTTTGTGACCAAAATATTGTAAACTAGCTGACTATGAATGCATAGCCAGAAGTGAGCAGAGGCAATGTAACCAACTAGTTAAGCAAAATACTTTATTAAAACTTGAACAGAGATTAATGGAAGTGTTACCAGTAGTAAGAAGGACACTTAATACTACTATGAGAACAGACCATAACCATAAGAATAGTCATTTTATAGATAAATTATTAAAAACTAAATGACCATGATGGTGGAATCAGAATGTAAACAAACAATATGTAGCAAGTTGTTTAGGCAAAATGCAACATACAAACTTGTTCAAAAGTAGATAAAAATGTTATCAATGATCAGAAGGATGTCTGATACTACTTTGAGAATCTATGTCAAATATAATAATAACAATTTTATTATTGATTTATCAAAAAATAACTGACTACCATGTCATGACCTAATGTAAACAAACCCATTACTAGAAATTGAAGGGTTCTCAGATAGCTAAAAGCTAACAAATATATTAAATGAATTAGGTACTATAGTTGTACACTAGTTGCATTTATAACATAATATACCTTATATAGAAAAACCATAAATAAAGTGACAATTTTAAGAAAAAAGATAGGAGGGTAGTGAAACAATACTAATAGTATATGAAACACAGCCCTGTGCATATACTAAAGTACAAATCCATGTGAATAAACATTTATATTATTGTTAGATTACAATACCGATGTTATTAGATAAGAAAAATTAGTTTTAAGGACAATTGTGAATAATCGAATATGGACGCTAAAGACGCCATGGTGACAATTATTCCCAAATTTTGTATTAAACAGTTGAGAAATAGACTCAGATCGTTTAATCAAAAGTGTTTTAGTGTAATTAGTTAAGTTTTGGTGTAATAAACTTATTAAATATAAGATGCACCATAAAAATCGATAAAATCGTTGTAGTGATTTAAATAATGGACGGATTATAATCTTGTTTGGACTTTATTTAAAGCTCAGGATGTCCGCGATTTATTGGCACTGACCATTCAACGATTAAGCAAATAATAAGAAAGTTATCACGATTTTAAACTTTTTAATTATTTTTTGCACCAGTGCTACGTCATTCTAATCTCAAACCCAAACGCAAAATTGGTAATAAATTAAAAATTTTACTAAGTCAAGGTACTTTGGGTCGGAGAGTTCAAAGAATTCAACCAATCGAATGTATGAAAACCGGCAGACAAGCCGCAGACGTTCCGACGGAGCGTAACAGTCATCTATCAATCATCAACTAGACAGGACGTATCACTCGGCGGACCAAATATATGAAGAAGTTTATTTTGAATTGTGCGCGACACGTAAACATCAGTAAACAACATACACCTAACCTAAATACCACACAAAGCATTAATGTGTGTACAGTGCGGAGTGAATAAGATTTAAATACGACCAGTGTATAATATCGGTCGTATTTTCGAGTGTGGTGTTGAAAATAAACCAGGGAGTACAATATTTTTCATTAATTAACAATAAAACAGAAATAAAAATGTCTGAAAAAACCGATTGTTTAGATACTACGCTAATCAATAATAGCGAAGTATACTAATGCTGATGAAATTTATCAGAATTGACGGAAGAATTATTTCGCAATTTTTAACTTGATAAATAAATGTTTTAATTATTTTTCATAATTAAAAGAGTCACGATTAATGTACTTATTACAAAATACGAGCACAGCAAATAGTAATAGTCGCTCAATTGACTAATGTTGTTTTGATTGTTACTATTGAAGATAAATATTTTAATTTTTACGCGAAAGAATATTCTATTCTACTGATAGTTATGCATCAGAAATATTATAAATAATATATGTATGTTTAGATTAAGAAGAAATTAATGCTTAATATAATTAACTCTAATAACTATTCACATTATGAGATAACCTAAAAATCATAACCACAATTTGCCACCTTTTTGTCATAAGTCTGTTCTCATATAATCCAAACCAGATGAAAGCTATAACAAGAGTTTTTTTATCACTTTTTCTCTTGTAAATAAATAATTCCTACAGTGAATTATTAAAATATAATAATATATTTTAGCAGTGCAAATCAACGCACTTGTTTATTGTCAAAGTAACTACTGTGTACTGGGTACGAATTCCCGCGTACGATAATACCATAATTATCTATTATATGGTACCAATTTTCAATTTTAACATTTGTTTGTTTGTTTTATATTAATTGTTTATTAAATATCATTATAAAACACCACATCTTGTATTGGGCATCATGTTACTTAAAAGAATCACACGAACTTGGTAATTAACTTATGTAAGAGGACATAACCTCTCTAAATAAAAACTATTGTATAACCTACAGTGTTACCAGCCTGAGGCTAAGAAGAGTTTCATTTTAAATTTGTTCATTGTAATTATTCTCAGTAAAATTATTAGTGACTGATTGTTAATTTTTAAAGATTTTATAGCATTCTTAACTGTTAATAAACCTCTATATCTTGTTACCAGTGGAAAAGGAGTTTAATTTCAAACTTAAAATAGTTCATTTTTTCATAGCCAGTTCTATCAAAAGGTGGCGGAAGAATTTAAATATTCCTGATAATTCAGAACATTATTTAGTTGTTATATTATTATTATTGTGCATGCTAACCACGTTTGATATTCAAACAGAATATCTACTTGTATGTGTAGCGTGTGTGTTACAGCTGAGCAGTCACCTAACAGAACAGCAATATCCACATATGGTAAGTGGGGAGGTTACCAGCGGAGTACGAAAAATACTTTTAAATTAAGAGATTTAACCAGCGATACCAACACATTTACTAACCACAATCAGACTGATAATAATAATTATAATTTTGGATATTTTATTGTACAACATTATTGTGGATACCGGAGCGTATCTGCAAGTAACATACAATCAAAACACACTACAAAATATTAATATACTTCTACAAATCTATATATCATCTATAATATTACATTATAATATATATATATATATATAAATTGTGATGTTTTCAATTTGTTTCTTCTGCAAGTAGATAATATTGTATATTCTTTTTACAATATATATAAGTTATATTGTAACGCAACAGAAATGCAGTCCTCAAGGTTACATAAATAGAATATTAGCAAAATAATAAGTAAACCAATATTTAACCCCCATGATAATACAAAGGTCTAATAAATACATTTATAATTATATATAAAAATGAATAAGGATGCAAGGGAGAGATAACAATAAAAAACAAACCTGTAAATTAGACAATAGTAAGAAATCCATGTTCAGTGAAACGTAAATAAATATATTATACTGATAAGAATTGTAAGAAAGAAACTAGTACAGAAAATGTCAAAGTAAATGACAATTAAATTAAATAAAAGCAAGACAATAATTTACCTTAAAGCAATAGTAAGTAAGGATTATGAATTAAATGATATTATTTTGTGACAATGAATGTTATGTTAAAGTTTATGTTATATTATGCAAATTACTTGTTGAATTAATGGAAAGTAATGAAGCAAAATGTATTATTCAATTACTGTTATAGAAGGGTGTGGGAAGCAGTTAGTTAGTGTTAATGGATCTCAATTTTCTTATATGTGATCCATAGATCAAGATAAAATTGTTATTAGTTATGAAAGGAATAATTATTTGTGTAAATGTTAATAGTTAAGATTTGATTATATGTATGAACTTATGTAAAAGGGCTATAGTTGTTCACCAGTTATAATCAAAGGTAGGTCCATATACAATAAAAGGACTAACAGCCAATAACACTATATAACCACTCATAACATAAAGGTTAGGTACGGAAGTTAATAATAATTAATGAATACGGTTCAAAAAGCTAGGAAAAACATTTGATAAGTAATGATATATAATAAACCACCTCAATTTTAACAAATTAAGATAATGCCACAATGCCATGATATCGATTGATAACGTTTGATATAGAAAAAATAATAAATATAGAAGAAACAGACTAAGATCAAAAAACCAGCAGAATATATGTAGAAATTAGTAAACAAACTATAGATAAAGTTATATTCCGATATGATGGAAGTTTAATAAGGAATGGACGAAAAATATATGAAATAATCACTATATACAAAACATTGAGAAGGAAGAAAAATAATGTGTTGCTAAGGAACAGGAATGAATAGAAGTTGTTGATTTCAATTATTGCCTTTTATGATCTGAACGTGATGAGATTAAAAAACCACAGAAATGTTTAATGTAATTCGAATACTCTAAATTATTTTGATACAATTACAATCCACAAAATTCTAATGATAATCGTCTTGACTTATACCAGCAAAGTTTAACCAAATGAGATCATAGTACAGTATCACCATAAAAATAAATAACTGGGTTCCACAAGGAAGGACTTGAATTGTCCTGTACCAGAAAAGAATTAACGATATATTAATTAACGATTAATTAACAAAGAGTCAACTGTGTCACAACAAATAATATACACCACATTGGAACTCATAACCTTTTAAATACACGGAACATCACTAATTACTTCAAACGATAGAAGAACGTATTTGGATCCAGGATTTGCAGAAGGACCACCAGTCTGGCCATAAATAAACCCAGGAGCTGTATTTCCGAGGTGACCAGGACAAGAATTCCACTTTATTGAACTGAAGAAAGGAATCTCGAACAACATATCCATTCTGAGCGACGAGGTTATCAACCAACTGCCTACCCGAGTTGCTTCGTTCTAGTCTGGTAAATTATAAATGTATAAATCATATTAACAACACAACACTTCAAATTTGTAAATCTTGCATTCTTATCTATGTATTTTTAATCTTCCCCACAGTTACAAGAACCTTCACACCCTGAATTAAGTTAATTATAAAAAAAAAAACAAATTATATAACTGAATATAAAATAAAGTATTGGACCGAACAATAGTCGATTCACGCAATCTATAGCCTTTTGTATGCCAATTGGAACCTATCTTATTTAATGTTAACGGAGTGAATAAATAAAGAAACCTTGTATAGTTGCAAAATCTTATTATTTGGGGTATTATTTAATGAGTTGGGAATAAACAGTAACTAAGTATATAATAATTGGTTACCGTAAACAGTGAATTAACCTATAAGTTTCGTTGTCCCGGAACTGCAGCGCTTGTTGCGGAATTATCCGACACCAAAGAGAAGAGCATTAAAATACGAAATTTACATAATTCTCTTCGAGGTATACTAGGGCTGAGCAAAATTATAGAATAAAACACTAATTACTTAAGTTACAATCACACTAACACTGGTATTTTACTTAGAGAGATAAGCTAATATTAGTTAACGAAATTACTATATTCCCCAACTCCAGATATCTAAAAAATTGAATTAAATTGACACGACCGAAGAGAGGAGAGACAGAGGATCATACCCGTTCCTATTAACAAATTGGTTTACATTGCGTGACACGAACGAGACGCAAGACGTCGTTTAGTAACAAATTGGCGCTCAACAAGTGTAGGGCTTAAGTTAAGTAACTATAATTATATTAATATTACTTAACCAGAGCAGGCAACTGTGGGAGAATAAACATGCATAATACCAGAGGTAGATCAAAGATGAGGGCAGAGGATACGGAAAAGGAAGAAGGTGAACAAGGACAAGAAATAGAAGTAATCACAGACAGTGAAATGGAACAACAGACAGACGAAATAATGGAAACTGAAATAATCACGGACAAGGAAAAGGAAATAATTGAAGAAGATGCCCAAGGGGACCAACCAGATAAATCCAACAAAAAGGAAGACATGAGTATGCAGGAGCTGTTGAGGATTATAATGGAAAGCAATAAACAAATAAAAGAGGAAATTAAGGAAAACTCAAGGAAAACAAATGAGGAAAACAAGGAGAATTTTAGGAAAATAAATGAGGAAATTAAAGAAACTAATGAATGAAAAGTTCGATAGGAATAATGAAAGATTAAACCAAATTCACGAAAGGTTAGATAGGAATGATGAGGGTTTAAAACAAATGAAGGAAGACATCCTACAAATACATGAAGAAAATTTAAGGCAGATTAATGAAAAAATTGAGAATATTCATGTGACAATTAACCAGAAGGTGGACCAAAATAATGAGGAAAGAATATTAGAAATAGCCAAAACAAATGAAGGGTTAGAAAAAACTAATGAAACAGTAGTACAAGTTCGTGAAGAATTACAAAATAAAATTAATAACATAAAAATCAAGAGTAAAACAATGGTCGAAGAAATCCAACAGGAAACTGTCGGAAAATGTGAGCAAATTAAAAATGAAGTACATCAGGTACGGGAGGAGAATAAGGAAGGGATTACGCAAATTCAGACAGACATGAGTGAACGACTCGAAAGAGTATATGGCAATTTAAACAATATGGAAGGTCAAATTAACACAAGTAAAAATAAAATAGAGGAAATTAGTAGACGTGAACTACAGTTACAAGAAGAAGTAGATTCATGGCGGGATAGAACATGCCAGCATAGTCATACAAATAACCACGATAACCGGGAGTCGATTAATTTTCGTAATTACAAGCGTAGTCCGATGGAATTTTTAAAGAGGTTGGAAGAGATGATCGCAAGAAATAGAGAAAATCGCAGGAGTATTATACGCGGTATGATTGATGAGACATTTAAAGATACCTATGATAATTGGTGGACAGCGGTGCGCCCGGATATACTGGACATGACCGAATTCAAAAAACAATTTAAAGAGAAATATTGGTCGGAGTCGACCCAGAACATGATTAGAAATAATTTGAGTAACGGCCGATACGAAACAAACATAGGACAGTTTCCTACTTCATACTTTCTAGGAAAAGTATGTATGGCACGGAATTTAGAGCCCAGAATTCCCGAAGAATGTTGGTGATACAACTATCCTACCATTACGAGGAAGGGATAAAAAATGCATGTATGTGTAGCCAAATCAAAACGATTTCAGCCATGGCCAAATTCCTTGAGAATTATGATGACGAGAATCAATATCAAAGAAACAGAATGTTAAATTATAAATATCAGAAGTATAATAATGAGCCACAAACCAATTCCCATAATAATGATCACAATCGACCCGCTCAGAACGTTAATGCAAATAGGACACAGAACGATCACTCGAATAATAATACCAGGAATTACAATTATCGTGGCAATAATCCTTATAATTACCGCGATAGTCGCAATAATAGAGGAGATGGGGACAGATGACCCAATAATTATAGGCACAACGTTAATTATATTTACTCCAGGCCTCAAAATAATCAGCGACGGTATTACCCAAGGAATCAACGATATGACAGTCATTATAATCAGTCCCGGCGTGAAGACAACTATCAACCTGAAAGAAATTATAGGATAGCGGAACCTAATGCAGAGGACCGCACCGAACCTGTACAAAATCAACCTAATAATTCAAATGAAAATAGAGAAGATGGGGAAGCCCTCATTTAAACTAATAGAGGCAGTGAAAAATGACGAATACCCTTCACTGAACCGTAATCTTGGGGAACAACGACTTGTGAATAAAACTACAAATAATAATACCATAACTATAATCAATAACCATTATTTAAAAAATATTAGAGAAGATTTATTGGAAGAGGATAATAATCATGTACACAGTAATAGTAATAATGAAATTATATATGTAAAAGCAAAATTAAATGGAGTACAATCTACCATAATGATAGACACTAGATCCAACATCTCGTTGATAGATAGTACTGAACTGGAAAAAATACAGCGAGAAGGCCAGTTGCCTATACCGACCTTACCTGTTAATAATGTGATAATTATCGGAGCCACTGGACAGCAAAATAAAACAGTTAAAAAACGCTCGATCTTACCAATAGTAATATAACCATACCAATAGGATTTTTGGTAGCAACGGGTTTACCGTTCAATGTATTGATTGGATGCGATATATTGCGACAGCATTCCGCAGTAATTGACTTACATAAAGGCATAATATCTTTAACATCCGAAGAAGGATTATGGACAGCCGAATTGGTAGATGCTAATAGAACCGTTCCAGTTAACAACAAATGTGTGGCCATAAAAAGCTACTTTTGTAAGAAAAATAAAATACCAGAAGTCATTCAATATGAGGACGATGATCCCGAACTGTGGCAGAGTAAGTTAGAAGAGATCCGAGAAATCCAAAGGGAAAAGACTTGTTGACAAGTAAGTAAGGTACAGGCCGAAAATTTAATTAAGATATATAATAAATACAAACACATATTCTCCAATGCTCCAGGTAAGGTAAAAGGATATCAGTGTGTGATAAATTTTAAAGAACCAGTGGACTTTCGTAGAAAATCCTACCCAATAGCTTATTCAATAAAAAACGAAGTTCGAGCAGAGATTAATCGTATGATTCAGGATGACATAATAGAATACAGTCAATCACCCTATACCAGTCCCATAGTGGCAATCCCGAAAAAGAACGGAAAGGTGAGAATTTGCCTGGACGCTAGGGAAATAAATAAAATGATCATCAACGATAGGACTTCCCCGGGCGAAATCGAAGAAATCTTAAAGAAATTCCACGGCATTAAATACATCAGTACTTGGGATACGGTATGCGGATACTGGCAGGTTGAGCTACACCCAGAGAGTAGAAAATACATGGCGTTCCTTTTTGACGGAAGGAACTACCAATTTAAAAGGCTACCTTTCGGATTAATCAATTCTGTTGCTATATTTGTAAAATGCATGGACCAAGTATTGGGACAAGAAACACTGCAATTCACTACGGTCTATGTAGATGACTTACTTATAACTTCTTCACATTGGGATGAACATTGCGAGCGGGTGGAACAGGTACTGAGAAAATTGTCCGAAAATAACATAACACTCAAGCTGAATAAATCTAAATTTATCGCCAACCAAGTAAAGTTCTTAGGTTTTAATTTGTCTGAGGAGGGTATCACACCTTCAACAGAAAAAGTAGAAGCAATTCAACTGTTCCCTACTCCAAAAAATAGAAAACAGCTACAATCCTTTCTTGGAATTTGTAACTATTACCGCAAATTCCAAGATAACTATTCGGAAATAACTGCCAAATTTCAAAAACAATTATCATCCAAAGACAAATGGGCATGGGGACCAGAACAAGATAAAATTCTGCAATTAGTCAAGGAGAAATTTCTACAGACGGTTATGTTGTACCACCCTGATTTTAACAAACGCTTTCATTTAAATTGTGATGCGAGCAATGTTAGTTTAGGAGCTACTCTATATCAAGAAGATGAAGAAGGACATCACATGGTAATCAGCTTCGCCAGCAGAGTGCTGAACAACTGCGAACACAACTATAACGTTACCGAGAAGGAGCTGCTAAGTGTAGTGTACGCATGCAATAAGTTTAGAACTTACATACTCGGATACCCAGTGACCGTAAGAAGTGACCATAAATCAATTTCATTTCTAAAACGATGTAAACTTAGTCATGGCCGGCTAACTAGATGGGTCCTTGCATTGCAAGAGTACTGCATCGATTGGGAATATATACCTGGAAGGAAGAACATAGCAGCCGATATCTTGTCCCGAATAAACATACAAGACCAATCATTCAAGGGAGAAAAGGAACAGATTGCAAAAGTGTACAATGTCATTAAGAGTAGGAAGGATTTAGAAATTATCACAAATGAAATTAATCAACACCAAAAATCGGATCCCAAATTAATAAACATACGCCAGAAGGTGCAAAATGCTGATGAAGTTATTACTAAATATTACTGTATACATGATGATCGATTATTTATTAAAGTTACCCCTAATCAAATAAACTGGAAATTAGTAATTCCCACAGCTGTGGAAAACAAATTGATCTTGGATTACCATGAACGATATGGACACATGGGAGCCATAAAAAACGTCAAAGCCCTGGAAGAACAAGTGTATATAAAAAATATAAACAGAAAGGTGCAAAAATCAATCCAAGCATGTCACATCTGCCAGATGGTTAAACATAACAATGATAAGAAGGAGGGAGTCATGATCCCTATCACATCCAAATATAAGCGGGAGAAAGTATTTCTGGATATATGTGGACCATTTCCACGCAGTGGAGGGAACCATAGATATAAATTCATAATTATTATTTTTGATCACTTTTCCAAATATACTAAACTCTACGCTATTAGCAGAGCCACGACCAAGAAAATTCTGGAAATAGTCATTGGACGTTACATAACAGAGATTGGTAAACCGTCATCTATTATCACCGATCATGGTACGCAATTCAAGGGAAGCAAATGGAGAAATAATCTTCTAAAACACAACATTAGAACATATAAGACTTCAGTATACTACCCCAGCAGCAATCCGGCAGAACGTGTATTGAGGGAAGTTGGCAGAATACTCCGAACTTACTGTCATGACCAACAGAGAAGGTGGTACGAATACTTGTCACTGACCGAAGAGTTCTTAAATATATCTTACCATCAATCCATCGAAAATACCCCTTATACTGTTATATTTGAAAGGCTTCCACCTAGGGAAATCCAGGATATCATAAATTTTCCAACAAACCCAGAATATCAGTTTGAAAACATTAAATTTTATAACCGAATAATGGAAAAGGCAGAAATGAAGAAAAAGAAATATGAAAAGAATAATCCAAAACCAATTAAGTACCAAGTGGGCGAGAAAATATTAATAAGAAACAGGGAGCTACCCAGCACTCTAGAAGGAATAACGAAAAAATTATTATTATTATATACTGGGCCATATGTGATAACAAAAAATAATAATAACAATACATATGAAATAATGAACCCTGTCACGAAAAAGATTAAGGGAACATACAATCAGGAGTCCATAAAGAAATATTATGAATAAATCCAATAAATTCTAAATTAAAATAAGAACAACGTATTACCAATTTTGAAGAGAAAACACTTGGAATTAAAAGAATTTGAATTTGAAGAAAATCCAATAAATTCTAAATCTAAATAAGAACAACTTATTACCAATTTTGAAGAGAAAACACTTGTAAATAAAAAGAATTTCTTGAACAATATTATATAAATAGAAAACATGTCATTCAAAATGAAGTAAGTCTGAATTAAAATATAGTTATGAAAAAGGTATTAAGAAGAGTTAATAACAAACCCCAATATTACAGAAGAAAACCAGAATTATTACTACATGTCTAAGAAGCAATATTATGAATAAGGAATCATGGAACCCCAAGATAAAAAAAGTTTTTTATATCAAGTATACCTATGCAAAATAATAAAAGAAGAAAAATATGACCTAAATCACCTACCGCATTGCCAAGTGAAAAGAACAACCTCAATAAACGATTATTTGTGACCAATGTAATATTAAAAAGAACGAAAAAAAAAAAATTTAATGATCAACATAATTCATTGAAATATAACCAGCCAAAGTAATGAAATAAGATAAGAAAAATAATAGTTGAGCTAATGACTGTAACTACTCAGAAATACAGTAATAGTAATAATCAAAACCATTACTATTTAGAAAATATTGAGATCAGAAGAACAAATGAAGAGGATGCTTAGCGTTATTACCACAACAAGAAAGAAAAACAAAAATAATTACAAATGATAACTGTCAGAATTATTATCAAAAAATGTTTAAGGAAAATAAAATGGAATCACAAAGTATGAAGATAGGAATAGATAAACATAAAAGCAACAATGTGAAAAAATTCCCAAATGTTTATTATTAATTAATTAAGGAGATTATTATATTTTTATAGCTGACTGTAGATGAATTCCAGCAGTACTATATTAAGGTGTAGTGTGGACAGCAGAGTATGAAGCCAAACAGTGCCTCTCTGAACTGTACCAACGCACATATTAGGGATTGTTAGGGAAATTAAATATTTAAGGAATATTAGAATCATTGCAAGAATGACCTCAGATTCCAGAAAAGTATGATGAAGAAAACAGAAGGAAAATAGCTGACAGAAGAATAATTGAGAAATACAGTGATTGCAGTAATTAGAAGTAGAAGAGATGTGAGCCTAAAGTATCATTAAATATTGTAGCCAACTATCAACAAATACTGTTTACAGAAAATTTTATATGATCAAGAATGTTAATAGGAATAATGAAACGTTATTAAATAAACAATTATGAATACTAGTCTAACAAAGTTATATTGAGAATCCCATCGTTAACCATTAATGTTGATATGAAGAAAAGGCATGTGAAAAAGACAAGTTTACTTGACCTAAACTTCATTCAGGTAAACTAAACTTTTTTAGGAGGGGGAGCATATGTAACGCAACAGAAATGCAGTCCTCAAGGTTACATAAATAGAATATTAGCAAAATAATAAGTAAATCAATATTTAACCCCCATGATAATACAAAGGTCTAATAAATACATTTATAATTATATATAAAAATGAATAAGGATGCAAGGGAGAGATAACAATAAAAAACAAACCTGTAAATTAGACAATAGTAAGAAATCCATGTTCAGTGAAACGTAAATAAATATATTATACTGATAAGAATTGTAAGAAAGAAACTAGTACAGAAAATGTCAAAGTAAAGGACAACGAAATTAAATAAAAGCAAGACAATAATTTACCTTATAGCAATAGTAAGTAAGGATTATGAATTAAATGATATTATTTTGTGACAATGAATGTTATGTTAAAGTTTATGTTATATTATGCAAATTACTTGTTGAATTAATGGAAAGTAATGAAGCAAAATGTATTATTCAATTACTGTTATAGAAGGGTGTGGGAAGCAGTTAGTTAGTGTTAATGGATCTCAATTTTCTTGTGATCCATAGATCAAGATAAAATTGTTATTAGTTATGAAAGGAATAATTATTTGTGTAAATGTTAATAGTTAAGATTTGATTATATGTATGAACTTATGTAAAAGGGCTATAGTTGTTCACCAGTTATAATCAAAGGTAGGTCCATATACAATAAAAGGCCTAACAGCCAATAACACTATATAACCACTCATAACATAAAGGTTAGGTACGGAAGTTAATAATAATTAATGAATACGGTTCAAAAAGCTAGGAAAAACATTTGATAAGTAATGATATATAATAAACCACCTCAATTTTAACAAATTAAGATAATGCCACAATGCCATGATATCGATTGATAACGTTTGATATAGAAAAAATAATAAATATAGAAGAAACAGACTAAGATCAAAAAACCAGCAGAATATATGTAGAAATTAGTAAACAAACTATAGATAAAGTTATATTCCGATATGATGGAAGTTTAATAAGGAATGGACGAAAAATATATGAAATAATCACTATATACAAAACATTGAGAAGGAAGAAAAATAATGTGTTGCTAAGGAACAGGAATGAATAGAAGTTGTTGATTTCAATTATTGCCTTTTATGATCTGAACGTGATGAGATTAAAAGACCAAAGAAATGTTTAATGTAATTCGAATACTCTAAATTATTTTGATACAATTACAATCCACAAAATTCTAATGATAATCGTCTTGACTTATGCCAGCAAAGTTTAACCAAATGAGATCATAGTACAGTATCACCATAAAAATAAATAACTGGGTTCCACAAGGAAGGACTTGAATTTTCCTGTACCAGAAAAGAATTAACGATATATTAATTAACGATTAATTAACAAAGAGTCAACTGTGTCACAACAAATAATATACACCACATTGGAACTCATAACCTTTTAAATACACGGAACATCACTAATTACTTCAAACGATAGAAGAACGTATTTGGATCCAGGATTTGCAGAAGGACCACCAGTCTGGCCATAAATAAACCCAGGAGCTGTATTTCCGAGGTGACCAGGACAAGAATTCCACTTTATTGAACCGAAGAAAGGAATCTCGAACAACATATCCATTCTGAGCGACGAGGTTATCAACCAACTGCCTATCCGAGTTGCTTCGTTCTAGTCTGGTACATTATAAATGTATAAATCATATTAACAACACAACACTTCAAATTTGTAAATCTTGCATTCTTATCTATGTATTTTTAATCTTCCCCACAGTTACAAGAACCTTCACACCCTGAATTAAGTTAATTATAAAAAAAAAAACAAATTATATAACTGAATATAAAATAAAGTATTGGACCGAACAATAGTCGATTCACGCAATCTATAGCCTTTTGTATGCCAATTGGAACCTATTTTATTTAATGTTAACGGAGTGAATAAATAAAGAAACCTTGTATAGTTGCAAAATCTTATTATTTGGGGTATTATTTAATGAGTTGGGAATAAAAAGTAACTGACTAAGTATATAATAATTGGTTACCGTAAACAGTGAATTAACCTATAAGTTTCGTTGTCCCGGAACTGCAGCACTTGTTGCGGAATTCTCTGACACCAAAGAGAAGAGCATTAAAATACGAAATTTACATAATTCTCTTCGAGGTATACTAGGGCTGAGCGAAATTATAGAATAAAACACTAATTACTTAAGTTACAATCACACTAACACTGATATTTTACTTAGAGAGATAAGCTAATATTAGTTAACGAAATTACTATATTCCCCAACTCCAGATATCAAAAAAATTGAATTAAATTGACACGACCGAAGAGAGGAGAGACAGAGGATCATACCCGTTCCTATTAACAAATTGGTTTACATTGCGTGACACGAACGAGACGCAAGACGTCGTTTAGTAACAATATATATGAAATAATTATAGAGGTCCACATGAAAATTAAATGATAATGATATGACATGAGTGTAGTGGTATGTATACCTCCAAGCAACAAATCATGGATTTTTGGAGATTTTTGACACACTAGATAAACATCCAAAAGGACCTCAATGCTAGAACAGGGTTGAAAAAGAATGAGAAGATAGTTGGCCAGTTTAGAAAAAAAAGCAGTGAATGGAAACGGAGAGAAATTACTAAGGTTTCCACCTAACATGAACTAATAATACTTAATGAATTTTACCAATGTAAAACATTCACCAGTATGCATGACTATGCATAACTTTAAATCAATAATAGACTAATTATAATAAAGCAGATCAGACATTTTAAGTGGTTCGATACCAGAATAATTAGAGGTACAGAATGTGGTTCAGATCACCACTGGATCAGAGGAGTACTCATCCATAACACACATATCTAAAGACTGACAATATTTCTGAGGGTCAAGCCATGACACATATAGAAAGATTTGATCTGAATGGATTTTCTAATGATTCCACTATAATGCTTTATGAACTTCTGGACTGGCTGGCAAAATCCAAAATTCTGTTGATAAATATCCAAGTAAAATATACCAAAAAGTTAAAGACTGCCTTTATGAAGGACTGAGTTATGAGGTGAAAACAAAACAAGACAGAAAAAACCAATATGGTGTAACACAAATTGAGTAGTTGTTAGAAGAAAGAAAGAACTTTCTGGAAAACGGTTTGTTACAAATGATGAAGATTGTAATGGGGCATTTTGTCATGTTAAATGGTTATTTAAGTATGTGAAGTGTAACATTGGATTGGATAGAATTTGTATGAGTCACTTGGGCATGGGAAAATGCATGTTGCCTAACACATATACTCGTCCAAAGCAAAATGTCACACGCTCAAGAGTTGCAACTCGGACGAATCGGAATTGCAGGTGTTCACAGTTCCCATGCCATAATCTGAGAAAAACTAGATGATGTACTGTCTAACATGTGGGAGACCAAAAGCTAAAACAGCAGTCATAATTCCAGTGGCTCACGGTCCAAACATTGCCATATTCTAATAGTAATTAATATTGTTATGACGGTCTCACCGATAATAGATTGTCACGTTGTTCAGTGGAGACAGAATAACTGACACCAATGAAGTTACCAATTTCAAACTTTAATTAGACACAATCAACAGTTATAAATCAATAAAGGACTCTTATAGAATGATTCAAGTTAAATTTGTCCAACACACAATAATAAATATTAATAGTTTATCACCTTATTATAGTTCTACACTAATCAACACAGTGACCACTTTGCAACAATACTTCGATCCACAATTGAATAAATCACCAGCTGTAACTGAAACTGGGCCGCTCCAAGTCCAGTATTTATACCTCTGCTACCTTGCAGTGTAGTGTGCTAGCAGCCCTAGATTCTGGAAGAGTAGTCGAGTAAACATCTGAAAGGTAAACAGACAATCTAGAAGAGTCCAGAAAGCTTTGCAACTCAGCTGTGCATAATGATCTGTAAACATCTGGAACAGTCTCACGCGCCATGTGCCTAGATTCACATATGCACCCAGTGCTGTAGTACTATTTATTCCATCAGCATAATACTGTCCCCTCCTTAAGTGTTCATTCCGAACTGGTTATTGACTTCTTCCTCAGGCACTTCCTGTAACTCAAGAACAAGTAAGAGCTTTCCCCAATAAACATAGTAAGTTTTCCAATCATCACTTCTGTTGTCATACAAATTGGTACTTCATCTACTAATTCTCCTTCTGTTCCTGTATCCAGGACGAAGGGTTTCTCTTCTCCACACCTGTTGACTCCTATTTCGGCCACTACCACTTGCTTGATCGAATGGTTGTTGATCCTATGATATTAGCCGTGTTAACATTATCTTCTCTTGGCCAACACTCAGGACATTCTGTCATAACTCCATACTGAATCCGTAGGCATATATAATGTCCGTGCCAAGAACCATTTCATCGACAGTGCCTGCAATGA
This sequence comes from Magicicada septendecula, assembly GCA_034769895.1. Taxonomy (NCBI): domain Eukaryota; kingdom Metazoa; phylum Arthropoda; class Insecta; order Hemiptera; family Cicadidae; genus Magicicada; species Magicicada septendecula. Next base: position 96,436,765 of record CM068370.1, on the reverse strand, counting down.
GCATTTGGTGGCTAAACTCGATGAGGCCCAGGCATACATGTACATCTATCTGTCCTAACACTTTGACGGAGCTTCCAATCATAGTCTGTATGGTACAAGAGCTAAATTGATGGACTGGCAGTTGCTAAGTCAGGGCACACAATGGATACTGTTGCACCCGTGTCAACTGTAAATGATGTTGGCTTACCTTCTGAAAATCCATTAACCATCAAGTTTACGCTGGTCTCATGAAGTGTGGAAACTGTGTGATGTTCTGGAACTTTATTTTTCCAATTTATGCAATCATGCTCTTCTCTCTGTATTTTATTCTCCTAACAATCTGCCTGCTGATGACCATGTTTTCCACAGTTGTAACACTTTGGTCTTCTGTCCCTTTCCCATCGTTCAAATCGTTGTAGTGCTCTTGACCCTTTGAACTGTTTGTCTCATATCATATTCTACCCCTCATAACTGCAATATGATACCTGGGATCTTATGACTACTGTCTGATGACATAATCTCATTAACATAGCAGGACGCTGACTTGGCAGCTTCAAACTTGAGGGCCTGAAGACGAGCTTCTGAGCTATTTCGTTTCTTGCCATTCATAACACTTGCTGAAGTTGACAATCTCCAACAACATTCAATAAAAGTCTGCATCGCAAACCTCATTTTAAAATCCTCTGGTGCTTCAGGATGGGCCAGTCTAATTAGTCTGTCAATGCTTGTTTCAAACTCCTGAATACTTTCTCCTTCTTCAGGGGAATACTGTCACCTTGATCTCAACTGAGTATAGTACAAAGGATGCAAATGTTTATTTCCACACCATAATTCTAGAGCTTTTATCAATTTGGCAAAGGTGTTCTGCCTATCAGTAAAAATTTCTGTAGTAGTTCTGCCACAGGTCCTTTTAAAGTGAGAATGAGTGAAACTGCTTTGTCTTTCTCCGTCCAATTGTTTCCACATTCAGCGGCTTCAAACTGACAAAGATACGTCATCCAGTGAGTGCTTCCACTGAATGTTATGGCTTGCATGAACTGCCTCCACTGCAGGCAAAGTTATTTCTCTATTGTCTTATTTTCTTTATCTTTTTCTGTCTTTACCATAGGTACAGCCTGATTGGTAATTTGTTTTAAAATGCATGGTTGTATTTTCATGAACTGTTCTACTTCACTTTTAATTTGTTCTCTTATGTCTGCTATTGAGTCTTCTACTGCAGATATTTTTGGTGGCATAGCTTCTTCTACACTCGAGGCTGATTTCTGTACTTCATCTATTTTATTTGACATTGTTTCTTCTACATCAGTTATTTTTAAGGTATTGATTCTTATATATCCAATATCCTAGCAACTTATTTATTCGCAACTGACCCAGTTCCGCAATCATAACTCTCTTTTCCTATTTGATATCCTTTGAGTTCTGCTTACATTCTTCTTTTTGTTGTTCTTCTGACTTGAGCAAGAATGCTTTTTGCCATTCCTCTGCTTCTTTGCTTTCCATTTATGTTTTTCTCTTTGTCATCTTTCTGCTACTTGTTGTTTCTCATCCTGTAATTTTTGTCTATTTCTTCTGTCTCCCTGTCATCGCCATTACTCTGCTTCTTCTGCCTCTTGTCGTCATCATTTCTCTGGTTCTTCTACCTCCTGTTGTCGTCATTTCTCCACTTCTTCTGCTTCCTGTCATCATCAGTCCTCCATTTGCAGTTGCAGCAACTGGAATGTTTCCATCATCTGATTGGTATCCATTACTGTAAATCAACTGCCTTGCATACTATTCTTTCACAAAGTGTCCTCTGTTTCCACTGCTAAGACTATTATCTGACTTCTGACACCAATGTTATAATGGTGAAGGTCACACCGATCGTTGTGTTGTCAGTGGAAAAAGAATAACTGACACCAATGAAGTCACCAATTTCAAACTTTAATTAGACACAAACAGTGGTTGTAAATCAACAAAGCACTTTTATAGAATAATTCAAGGTAAATTTGTCCAACACACAACAATAAATGTAACCTTTTTATAGTTTGTACTAACTAACACAATGATCAATTCGCCACAATACTTTGATCCGCACTTGAATAAACTGCCAGCTGTAACTGAAATTGGGCCGCTTCAAAATTCATATTTATACATCTGCCGCCTTAAGTGTAGCGAGTTTCCAGCCCTGGATGCTGGTAGAGTAGTCGAGTAAATGTTTGGAAGAGGCACAGACAATCTAGAAGATTCCAGAATGCTACACAACTGCAGCACATAATAATCTGTAAACACATCTGGACCAGTCTCACGCACTGTGTGCCCAGAATCATGTACGAATTCAGCGATGTGGCACTATTACATCAGCGTAACAATATGTAACAACAAAATAAAGAACAGATAAGTACAAAACAAGTTTGTTACATCACATCAGTGCTGTGAAAGCGAAAAAGAAAATACTAAAAATACAAAGTGGTTGTAAACAACGATATAAAGGGAAAGTCCTAAGAGTGGGGTGTATATATTCCAAAGTGTCTAAGCATTGATTTACCTCGATAAAACAGATAATAATATATACTAATATTAAGTTTTCATTTTTACAAGAATATGTGTTCTTAACTTTTATTTGTTTCTACAGTTTTACATTGACATATTTTTATGTATATTATATATCTGAAGTTGACAGTACACAAAACTGTCAAAACATTGTAATACAAATAAAAGTAATAAAATAAAAAATATATTCTTGTAAAAATAAAAATAATTTATTATCAATATTCTTTAACAAGCAAAAATACTCTAATTATAAAAATAATAAAATATGTATATACTAATTTGAATTTTTCAATTGTTGGTAACACATGCTTATTATATATGTATTACATGTAATACTATTGTACTTGGTACGGTATAATATTTGAAATCAAGTAATTGAGTGATATTTTTAACTAGTACAGTACATTGTGTGATTATTTCCAGAGAGTTAACTATACATTAACGTCAAAGAAACCCAAATTTGTTCATGAATTCTAACAAAATATGTGTCATAATAAATAATATGAGTTAAGTTATTTTCAAAAGACACCCACCCTGTCATATGCTAATCTGTGTTCAGTGCATTGCATACTCCTGGGTGGGCCTGGCCTGCTGAAGAAGACCTTGTCAACAATCTCTGTCGGATACAACCATCGAACTTTGGATTTCTGTCCTTTCTGCATTCCATCTCACCACTTTTTGGTCTTCCAACCTTCTATTTGTTACCTGGGTCATACAGGAAGAGGTGCTTAACAGGGTCCTGGGGGTCCATCCTGACAACATGACCTGCCCATCAAAGGCATCCTATCTTTATCTTTTTGATTATGGTCATGGCATGTAACAGGTTATACAACTCTTAATTAGTTCTTTTCCTCCAGATACCTCCCTCCTTCATTGGGAAATAGATTCATCTCAGTATTCTCCTCTAAAATGTTCCCAGTGTGTTCTCAGTGCTTCTGCTCAGAACCCATATTTCTATGCGTACAACAGCACTGAGACAACCAGTCTCATAAAGAAGGCTCTTTGTTGGCTTTGACAGCAATTTGGACTTATATTTCTTTGAGTCCTGTTAGCAAGAACAAGTCTTCTTTCAATTTCCACCTAAAAAACATTTTCATAGGTTGCAAGTGAACCCAGTAAATGCTTTCACTATCTCAAATCTGTAGTTCCCAAAGCTGATGTACAGGCCATATCTACTCCTTTGAACTTGTGATCACAACGGAATCATATACTTTGACTTGTCTTCATTTATTTCTAGGCCCACACATTTGCTACTACTTCTAAACTAAGAAATACCTCCTGAACTCGAACAGACAACCATCCCAAAATAGCAATATCATCTGCACATGATAGTAACTGGGTCAATTATGTATTCACTTATTACATAATCATTAATCATTATGCCATACAACATAACTCTTTAGAAATAGTAAATATATGCACTTAAAAAATTCCACTAAGCTTGCAATTACTGCCATTATCTGAGGAGGATAAATTTTGTTAATTACAAAGATGTAAGAGAGCATAAGCGTGTGTTTGAATATCATTAACTAAAAATCATCTGAAGTCACTGCTAATCAGTTTGCTGAAAATTTACACATTTTAGTAAATTATGGTAAACCATATCACATAGTTCATATAATTGAGATTACCCTAAATCCATAAGTAAATCCTCGCCTCCACCACCAAGAATGTCACTGGTTCCTAAAATATGGCTGATACTAAGTTCGCCTAGGCCACCGGAGGATGCCATCATTTTGCCCTGATGACTTCCTGAGCTCTGACTGCTGCCTGAACACTGACTGTCAGGTTTTTTAGTCGATGAACTACTGCTTGTCCTCTTAGCAGTAGCATCTCCCACAACTAAAATGGCCTGCACAAAAAAGTTAATATGGACAAACATGTTACATTTAGAAATTGTACATCTCTAATATACAATAAGCTCTTTTCATTTCACCAAAATAGTTATAGGTAGGGGAGGAGAGGCAACCTACATGACATGTAATTTAGTCAGTACTTCATGTGTCTACTATGACTCTAGGATATTATACCAGGTACTTGTTTTTACAGGCCGAGTTAATCGGGGTTATAAACAGGTTATGCCTTGATATTACAGTGCTACCATAAACCAAGCTTGGGAATCAAACTGTAGATCAGTTGATATTAAACTGTATACAGAGTATCACTTTATAATGGCTAAACCAGAACTGTCATACAATACAAAACATTAATAATAAACTTAGACCATTTTGTGTCCACTTCCACGCGCGGCACACATACACATGCACGTGTAATGAGTGAATATACAAATTATATTGAAACTGGATGAAAACATATGGAAAATAAGCAGCAACAGTAACTTCTTTTTCATGTTTAGCAATGGAAGGTTTAGCGAGGACGATTAATAAGTATAACACAACTTTCAAATTAATAACCCATTATATAGTCATATGAGCCTTATATACACAGAAGCTACAGTCAATCAAAAAAGCCTCATACAATGAAAGTATATCATCTCGTTATTTAGCACCTATTTCCAAAGGGCAGAAACTAATTACTGTTCTCACTGGGTGAATGAATGGATCTGTGCCTAATGCACTATTAATATTCAAATCAAATGACTGAACTCATGATTACCACAGTGACATGAACTTTGAAAATGACAGGTGTTGGGTAAGAGAAAAATTACTTTCTTACTTACCATCACATAGTATTGTAATAACAAGTAATGTGTATTACCACAATGTTGAAACCAATAAACTGCCTTTGTCTAATTCTTCAAAAGCTCTATTGAAAAACTAGTTAATAGATATGAAAATCCCATCTAACAAAGACATGTTGAAAAACTGGCTATTCAATATAATCAATTTCACAAGCATAGGAATACAATTTGATTAATTATTAGCCTATCTAACTGGTTACATTTTACCCACAAAAGGAGAATGTTCTTAGTCACTCTGTATTATCCAGACTCAACTTGACTGAACTAATCTGATCACACTTGAAGAGTTGGAATGGAAGTCATAACATTTAAAACTGAGGATATATTAAGACCATGTGAAAAAAATTCCAAAATTACTACATACGACAGAAAACATCACTGCAAACATATCCCAAAAACCGAACTGGATTACCTTGAAAGGGAAGAAATTGTTGAAAATACAACAGAAAATATTATAATAAATCAAGGAGATGATTTTATTAGTTCAGAGAGTGACCTTCAGGAAAACAGTTGTCGTAGTGATGGTATGTCTGTGCATGTGTGGTGAGTGTGGAAGAAGTATGTGACAGTGAATAATTTTTGTGTACAAAATATATAATATAACGTTATGTAAAATGTTTTGTGTTAAATTGTCAGAGCATTTAGTAGCTGTTAATTATTTTCTACTCACTTTACTGAAGGAAGATAGGTGTTTGTATTTCTGCATTTTGGTCGGAGAAACTCTGCTATGGTTGCTATATAATGCTTAATGATGTGATCTGTCCTTAATACAACACAAAGTGACTGAAAGCAGTTGTGTGGAAAAGTTGTTCACTAAGTAGGCAAATCCAAGATTAAGAAGCTTGCTCCCTATTTCTCAAATACAACTACATGAGTCATAGCCAACATGCCCAGAAATGTTTATGTTCTAGAGAGGAACAAAGTTTTCAAGAGAAAATGTAGGGAAAGGAAGAAGAGGGAGGAGAAGGGGAGGGGCAGATTGTTTACAAAATGCACAACAGGCAGCTAATTTCAAATGTTCATTTTATATTCCCAGTTGTTCTTGAATTATTATTTACAATTTAAGTGCTTTGTTTTAGAATAAAAAATTTAATACAGTGAATTATATAAGACAAGTTTTATTTATTAGCATTAATTTTTGTAGTACTAAAAATTACTGTAGTTATAACATTTGTATAAAGTAAAAAAAAAACTCATAAAAACTTATTTAAAAAACTACTTTTAAAAACTGAAAACATTAAAGTACCTACTGAAAATATTTTTGTATAATTTCTGTTATATATTGATCTTGACTTGTTTAAACATACTAACAACTGTAGTGTGGAATAAAAAATCATGACAGCTCAAGTCAAAATTAATTATTTAACTCATATTAACTTTAAAACATTGACTACTATGTTCTGCTAATACTTTATTCAGTGCCAAAAACCTCAACTATTGAATTATTACCTGGACAATTACAGTATGTATCCTGAAATGTTGCCACAGTACTGATGGTGTATAGAATTTTCTTGAAATATTTGAAATCTGAATCTAGTCTTTGTAACATTCTAATTATTCTAACAGTCTATACTGAAATATATTAGTCCATCAAAAAGTCTATATCAGAAAATTTGCTGAAGTTTTATTCAGTACAGTAATCTAAAGATAGCAGAATTTAGACTATTCTAGAGTATTTTCAAGGTTTCCCACTGAAATTGTTTCAGGCCTTTGAAATGTACATAGTTGTAAATATCATGTTGATGTTTCATAGAATGTTACAGTAATGTTGGCAAAGTTACAAAACGGTTTTTGTCAAAAAAATGGCAACTACGAGGGTAGGCTGAACAGTAATGCACACATGCTTGTAGAACATGAACGAAAAGAAATACCAAGATCGGGCAAAAAGTAAATAAAAGTACATTTCCTTAGCTTCAAAATTATATATTTATTTTTCAACATAGTCGCCGTTAAGTCTAACACATTTCTCCCAACGCGTAACAAGTTTTTTTATCCCGTCACTGAAATATTCTTCTGACTTTTCTCGAATCCATGACGCGACAGCTGCCTTCACCTCATCGTCCGAGATGCAATGATTACCCTTGAGGTCTCTCTTGAGTAGAGGAAAAAAATAGAAATCGCAAGGCGCGAGATCAGGGGAGTAGGGAGGGTGTGGAATCGGTTCAAACTTCAGGTTTCGCAGAGCCTCTTAGGTTGCGCGCGAGGTGTGTGGACGAGCGTTGTCATGTTGCAAGATTATTGGCGCCAGGCTGCCTCTAACCCGACAAACTCGACGTCGGAGGTGTTTTAGAGTGATTTGCCAGTCATTTTGAATCAAATCATCGACGAGTTTGCGATGTTCATCGTCTGTGGCAGTGATCGGATGTCCGCTGCGTTTTTTGTCATCAATTACGGCTTTTCCAGACTCGCAACCACGAAATTTTATTACCCATCGATTCACAGTAGACCTATCAATAGCATCGTCACCATAAACAGCCTTTAAACGACGATGAATCTCATTAGGAATCACATTTTCAGCAGTTAAAAATTCGATAACCGCACGCTGTTTAACTCGCGTTGACATAGCACTACAACACATCTCCATACTTCTGCTACTTAAAGCGTATTGTTGTATGAAACTGCGCATGCGTTTGGAGGGGGAATGTTACTCCCGAATGCCACCAGGTGTGCTTCTGTAGGTAATTTTGTTCGTGTTCTACAAGCATGTGTGCATTACTTTTCAGCCTACCCTCGTATATGTAAAACAAATTTCACATTAATTTTACTCAGAAGGTAAACACGCTTAAAATTTTAATTTGTTCATTTTATATAGCCATTTAGTTGACTAATACCATGGCCTCACAAAATATGATTTATTTAATTTCAACCTGGGACAATTATGCATCACATGAAAAATGTTGCGGACAGAGGGAGGGACACAGCCCTAAACAGGACTGTCTCATAAAAACATGGATGTCTGATCTAATCACATCAATCATGCCGGTGTTCATATTTATTGGTTCAAATAAATGTGATGTACTACATTGTGTCAATACCCAATGGTACATTTGTGTGTTTAAAGCTTTCTGATCCTGGCTTTAAAGTCAAGCATCATATGACAGAATACAAATCAGACACACAACCCACAGTATTTTAGTGGGCAGGGCTTCTACACTCATATAGATAGAGAATGGTAAAGATTAAATTTGAATATTCATTAGTAACAATTAGATTCACACTTTTTCTAACAAATTGTTAGCAGCTAATAAACACGAAAAACATAGCTATCTTATTATTTTATGCTTTCTGACTTCATCAAATCTGAAAATACAAGAATGCATCTTTCATTCTTTCATTCATGTAAAATCAGGAACTACAGATACAAATGCCCTAAAAAAAAAGGTGACTTATTGACTTACGGATTTCTCAGTATTTTACTTATGGATAATAATCAAACAACTGTCTTTAATATCTGTTTTCTTTAACTATCTTAATGTTTCCACACAAAAGATACCCACAAGTATTAGGGAAACACTAAAAAGATACAAATCACCAGTCTGACTTTGACAGATATCAGTTGTACTTGCCAACTGATCAACACATGAAAAACCATAATAAACACTCAGTTACTACCAAGCAAAAACCCAAAATAATTAACACTTTGACACTGGGCCCTTAACATAGTGATACTTTCCTCATGCCGGGCCAGTGGCGAAGCGTGACAAAATAATTTGGGTAGACATAAAAATACTATTCAACAGCATCCTCCTACTAAGATTGTTGACATTTTTAATGAACCAGTAAAACAATCGTAAATAGAGTTAATGCTACCTCTATCAGATAATAGCTAAGTGACTGTCGCATTTCATTATACGTATAATTACGTCTAAATATACTGAAAAAACTATAGTATTGTTATTAGTGTAGTTTATGAATCCTAATCAGAAAATATTGTTCAAGAAATATAAATTTTACTCACATTTTTTGAATGATGACAAATCCGGATTACTGTAGGCATTACACACTCGTTCATATTTTCTTGTAAATTAGTTCCACACGCCGAGTCTTGAAGTTTGCAATCTATTACCCTTTCCTTGAAAGTTGGGTCCTTTGTGCACATCAATGTCAATTCTTTTTCAATGGACAAAGTAACCAATTGTGATAATCTTTTATTTTTCATGGCATTACGAAGGTACGTTTTGATCCTCTTCAGTATACTCATTGAACTCTCAGTCGATGCCGATGTACTGGAATACTCAGTACTAATTTCAGTAACTTTAATGTTTGTTCATACACACTATCGAGTTGATTCTCCACAATATATTCTAGCAGTTTAACACACGGAAGCATTTTATCATCACTGTTGTAGATGTTCAATAATTCACTGCACAATGTTACCCAGTCAAAGAATTTTGGGAACAAACATTTCAGCTTGTCAAACTGGAGTTGAGGAAAATTCCTCCGAAATTCAACTAACTTTTTCTCATTTAGGAGTTCTACAAAAAATATATTTTCAAATTCGCCGAATCAGGCGTCTAGTTGCACTGTTACAGAATAAAGAATTTCATAAGCAACGCGTTTATGCACTTCACTTACAGATTCCAGCAATACATTATTAGGGTCAGCATTCATGAGCCTACATTTGTCCATACAGTTTTGCAGCACTTTATTTGAACGCAGTGCTGCGATATTTTCTTTCACTGTCCTAATTTCATTAATGCAGAGATTTACATCACTGCTAGATTTTGCCTGGACCCCATTAAACAGATGTTGAGTAAATACAAAAATTCGATCATATATGCACAAGTAAAACATGAAAGATGTCGACTTTAAAATATTTAGGAGACCAACTGCAGCACTCACAGACTCAGTGTAACGGTACAGAATTGTGTGCTACCCCAGTTTTAATTTTTAATTGTCAGTATCAACCTGTGAGGTGCCCCAGTGCAACACAATGTTAGCATAAACAACTGTCTAGTCTGGCTGTCTAGACATATTACGTAATAGCCCCAGTAGCAGTCTCCCTTGTGAATCACAGTAAGCAGAGTTCTTCACTAGTGTCAACATCAGACAGTAAGGAGCAGCATACAGTTTGTCAAGTAAAACGGTGGCCTCGGGTGCAAGATAGGCCGTAATTAATAGTCGGCCTATCCATTAAAGTAATAAAACATGTATAAAAAGTGTATGAACAGTATAGCGCGCGGCCAGCCTGTTAAACATATAAGGGCTCGAGCAACGTACGTCGGCCGACTTATAATGTGGAGCTATCCGACAAACAAGTCTATAAAAAGTGTAACGAAATCGCAAACTATAGTGAATTAAATAAGACGGAGTACGTTGCGGTAGTGTGAAAGTTCGTGAACTGTGGAAATCACATTGGTGACCAGAAACAGCCAACAACACAAGGTGGTGATTGAACTGCTTAACGCCGTGGGTTGTTAAGTATTCTACATAACCCTATCAGAACTATTCCCTGAATACAGACATAAAAAATAAATACCGAGTTTTAATTACGGGGTTTTAAAAAAAAGAATAAAAATAAAAGAGTATGAATGAGAGAGCGTTGCAAAGTGCTGGTTAAGTTATTTGTAAATTGCGTTATTGCTAAGTCATTTTCATATGTGTTTAAACCAATTGATTAAGTATTCATGTCTCATTTTTTTTGTATTAAAATTGTAATGTAAAATTAGAGTGAAAGCAAATATTGCATTAAAGAAAGCTAGTTGTTTTAGAATACAAAAATTGGTGTTAGAACAATTATTTTGAAACGTCAATCCAATTAACCTTGTCTGCAGCTGATTTTTGTCTGTACGACCTTGGACGAGAACCCGAAGGTAAGATAAGATATTATAAATATTAATTCAAATAACTGAGTAGTCTCAATGGCACCTGGAACAGTTGGACGATTTGGGTGATTTACTTTAAATCACACAGATCAGACCTAATTAAGCTGCAGAACAGGTTATTTGGAAGTGAGGGTGTAAATAAAGTAATTTCATAATGGAGAAAGTAGAGAATAACATAAATGAAATTGATGTAGTTGTCGGCGATGTGGCCGAGAATAAATCAATGTATGAAAATATGTCAATGAGTCGGCCAATAAAGGCGATTCAGGTATTCAAACAGAGTCACTGTCAATAAGCGACAGTAATGTAGACGAATCTGTAATTAATGGGCCGGAAGCGAATTCCACTCCTGTAGCAACCAAAATAAAAGTAAAAGAGTATTCAGTAAATGATATATTCAATTTTATGAGGGCAATGTCTGATGATATTAAGCAGAGTGTGAATAGTCGTTAGTCGTTTGGACGTTCAAAATAGCAATTTCAATACCAAATTTGACGAACAGAAAAGTAATTTTAACAATAAATTTGATGAACAGATTAGTCGATTCAATGAACAGAATATTAAATTTGATATTATAAATAGTTGTTTTGACGAAATAAATAAGCAAAATGCCAAGTTAGAGGCTAATATAAATAAACGGTCTGACGAGATGTTAGATAAAAATAATGGTTATATAGTTGAAAATGAGGTATCTAAGAATGGTACAGTAAGTGATAGCAGTGATAATGAGAGTTTAAAGTCAGTTGAGGTTAATTATGGGGTACTAGTGAGTATTGATGAGTTGGAGAAAGAATGGAGAGATAGTTTAAATGCAGAGTATAAAAAGAGGGCAAATTTTTCTTGTAGTATATATGAAGCAAATGCTTCACAAGTGTTGTATGAGGACAAAGGTTCCTAATTAGTTTATTTGGGAGACAAAAGGTCTGCAAATAATAGTCCCTTTATGTATTATGGTTCCCCTGGTAAGGCCAGGATGTGTTGTAATAATGTTGTGTTGCCCTCTGTGTGGAAAGAGAATGTGAAATGTTGTGGTGATGAAAGTGATAATAAAGAGCGAGATAGAGTAATAGAGTTGTTCAGATTAAGTAGAGATTATGAAAGTTTAGTAGTGGGAATAAATATTGAAAGAAATGATTATATTAAAAATAGTAGAGATTTACCTTGTTTGATAAACAATGATTATATTGATGATAATAATATACACTTACCTGTAGTGAGGGTCAGCGTATTAGTAACAGCTGACGTCTATTGTGATAAAAATTTCAATGATGTGATTGTAATAACAAATACTGACGGAGACTTGACAAAGAATAATAATGTAGACTTGATTTATAATAAGTTAATAATAGGGGGCAACCCTAGGTATTATTATGGTACAGTGGAACATATAAATTTGTATGGTTATTACACAAATGATAGCCATATGATGTGCATAAATAAAATTGAAAAACGTTATGTGAAGACAAGACTAATTTTTGATGAAAAAATAATGAGTAAAATATACACTTTATTTAAATGAAAAATGAAGGAAATTTCTGGGTAACAATAATAAAAAATGTTTGTATAATCAATGTGTTATTTTGGAGGGGTAATATTGTACAGGGAATATTATTTAATTTGTATGGAATTAGCTGTAAGCAGACAGTTAGGTTATATTTTGTAATAAACATGAACCAGTACTTTGTTAATGAACCAGTATGGCTAAGAGGAAACCGATCAGTTGTGGATACGGTATATTGGAAGGCCTTTTTGTTAATTTTTAATTGGATGTTTTAGAGTCGGGTGATACTGTGGCAGGTATCTGTCCGAGCTTATGGTGTTGGGATCTCGTACAGAGAAGTCCAGTAAGATCGGATGGGTGTTGCCGCAGCCGCCGGACTAGGGGGGTAAGTACCCATGATTTCAGTAAAGAATCTAAGGGGGGTTGCGGCGCCATATCCTCACTGATCCTCTTAGGTTTTAGGCAATGAGAGTTTGTATCCTTCGACATCCAACCTCTCATGGGGGGGGGGGTATTGTAACGGCACAGAATTGTGTGCTACCCCAGTTTTAATTTTTAATTGTCAGTATCCACCTGTGAGGTGCCCCAGTGCAACACAATGTTAGCATAAACAACTGTCTAGTCTGGCTGTCTAGACATATTACGTAATAGCCCCAGTAGCAGTCTCCCTTGTGAATCACAGTAAGCAGAGTTCTTCACTAGTGTCAACATCAGACAGTAAGGAGCAGCATACAGTTTGTCAAGTAAAACGGTGGCCTCGGGTGCAAGATAGGCCGTAATTAATAGTCGGCCTATCCATTAAAGTAATAAAACATGAATAAAAATGTATGAACAATATAGCGCGCGGCCAGCCTGTTAAACATATAAGGCCTCGAGCAACGTACGTCGGCCGACTTATAATGTGGAGCTAACCGACAAACAAGTCTATAAAAAGTGTAACGAAATCGCAAACTATAGTGAATTAAATAAGACGGAGTACGTTGCGGTAGTGTGAAAGTTCGTGAACTGTGGAAATCACATTGGTGACCAGAAACAGCCAACACAAGGTGGTGATGGAACTGATTAACGCCGTGGGTTGTTAAGTATTCTACATAACCCTATCAGAACTATTCCCTGAATACAGACATAAAAAATAAATACCGAGTTTTAATTACGGGGTTTTAAAAAAAAGAATAAAAATAAAAGAGTATGAATGAGAGAGCGTTACAAAGTGCTGGTTAAGTTATTTGTAAATTGCGTTATTGCTAAGTCATTTTCATATATGTTTAAACCAATTGATTAAGTATTCATGTCTCATTTTTTTTGTATTAAAATTGTAATGTAAAATTAGAGTGAAAGCAAATATTGCATTAAAGAAAGCTAGTTGTTTTAGAATACAAAAATTGGTGTTAGAACAATTATTTTGAAACGTCAATCCAATTAACCTTGTCTGCAGCTGATTTTTGTCTGTACGACCCTGGACGAGAACCCGAAGGTAAGATACGATATTATAAATATTAATTCAAATAATTGAGTAGTCTCATCAGGATCCCAGTCATCACACTCGATAATGTGAGAAACCATAAGATATAGTTCTTTGTAATGTTCTTTGATTGTTGAAACTACACACGAATGGTAATTCCAACGGTGTAATGGTACAGAATTTAGAGTGCTACCCCAGTTTTAATTTAAATCAGTTTTAAATCTCAATTGCCAGCATCCACCTATGAGGTGCCCCAGTGCAACACAATAAACAACTGTCTAGACATCTTACGTAATAGCTTGCCAGCAGCAGTCTGTGTGTGTGTGAATCACAGTAAGCAGTTTGTCACCATAGAGTCAACAGGGGAGAGCAGTGTATTAATCCAGTTCATTAACTAAACACAGTATGCAGATTGTCATCAGAGTGTTAAAAGCCAACAGTAGTAAGCAGCAGCATACAGTGCAGTACCAAGTTAAACGGTGGCCTCGGGAGTGTAAGATAGGCCGAAATTAAAGTAGGCCTATCATGAACAACAAACAATACATAAATAATAGCGCGGCCAACCTACAACAACATCTCAGTGCGAACAAAATTACGTCGGCCGACTTTATCATATTTTATAATGTGGAACCAGTCGATCAGTGAGAACCATTAAACAAAAACCGTAAAATCAGTACCAACAGTGGCGTGAGTGCGAGAGAACTCAGAAACCGGTCAACTAGTGAACCTGTGTCACTAATATTACATGTGCACGATATGGGTGTTCATAGGAGTGAAACCACTACTAGGATGAGTACCACTTTTTAGAACTTTAATTACTATATTACAAAATTTATTTTTATAGACACTTTATTAAGAAACAGAGATCTCTAAGGGAGGGGAGTTTATTTAAATATTCATGTAAAAGAAAGAGTGTGTGTGTGGTAATATAGAGGTTACATACTGGTTCATTTTCAATATTCATATTTACTTAGTAGTGTCACGCATAATAGTAGTTTAAAACAAAATTTAATACAGATAAGAAATAATTTCCTGTTTTGATACAAACAACCGTTGTACTATCATTTGTAGAACATAAAAGAAGGGTGTGAGTTTTGATAAATAAAAATAAGCATGTAATTTAGACAGTATAAAATGCGTTAGAGTAATCATTTCGCACTTGAACCCAGATAACCTTGTCTGCAGCTGATTTTCGTCTATACGACCTTGGACGAGAACCCGAATGTAAGATAAGATATTATAAATATTAATTCAAATAATTGAGTGGTCTCAACGGGTTGATGTTTAAACCCTTGTTCTCGGAGTAAATCAGATCTACTACAGAAACTATGAAATGCAGTTAAATTACAAATAAATAATTTAACTTCTTTAATATTTTTTGCACTGTGTAACAAGACCAAATTAAGTTGGTGAGCATAGCAATGCACAAATATTGCCTGTGGACACTGTTGACGAACAAGGGTTTGTATTTCACCGTGACGACCAGCCATCACAGAAGCACCGCCATATGTTTGGCTTACTAATTTATTTTCAATGTTTTATTCTTTCAAAACTGAAATGATTTTATTAGCCAACCCTTCTGCGCTTTTGTTAGAAGAAACATCAAAAAAGCCTAAAAAGCGTTCCTCAGTTTTCAAACCACGAACATATCGCACAATTATACTCAGTTGTGCTTTAACAGATACGTCGGTTGTTTCGTCAGCTTGAACGGAAACAAAATCAGCCTTGTTTATTACGTCCTAGCATGTGAAACATCTCAGAATTTTTTTTACGAGTTTTTCTACCAGGATGTTTAGCGGTTACAAAATTGTTTATAGTGCCTACTCCAACTTTGCTCCATGGTTCCTCTCCATTAAACATCAAACAATAATATCAGTGCAGAGTTTTGTTTCGCTTACAACCAGAGAGCCATCTATATTTACTGTACCAAACTTTCTGAAATGTTCTGACAATTTTTCCCTCCTTTTACGATAAATCTAAAGATGGCCGAGATATTTTTGACTTTAGCAATACCTTTTGCTCTAAAGGTAACATACTAATTTCATATTTTAACAAACATTCTAGTGAATTAAAGTTGTTAGATTTCATATCAATACTTCTGCGACAGAACTGGTATTAACTGTATTCATTTTGCTGCATTAAATCAATTAAACAGTATGCTCCAAACACTTAAAGGACGACACTTAAAAATGTTTATTAATAAACAATTAGTACGTAAATGATCACACACGTCTTAGTCTATAACACTATACAAAATTAAAAATAATTTGTAAACTCAACAAAAACATATACTATTCACTACGCGTGCTTAATGAAACAAACACAGGCAGCCAGGTGAAAATTCTGTACTATTCAGTCAGGGGAGACGTGTCTTTTGATGTGATGTACTGGACATATGATTATGCTGCACGCGCAGGTCCCTTCCCGTTGTCGCCAACCAAAGCCCTCCTCATCTCCAGCCTTGTTGAAAAGACATTCTAAGTAACGTCTACCCTGATACTCTGCGTACAGTTGCATCGCACAGCAAGGTTCTATGGATCATGCGGTTGCATCATTTCGCGTAATATTTAACTTCTTAAATTAGTTTTATACCCTTTCTGAGTATCTTACGCATCTTAATTCATAAATAAAAGTTAATTGCTTTATGAATAAATTATTTGGGGAGACACTGTCTACCCTGTCTCCCCCGACGCTTCGCCACTGTGCCAGGCCACTTTTGGATATATTTAAATTGCTGTAGCTTCTAAAATAGTAGTAATATATATATATATATAGTCACTTTTTGCTACAGTCCGTTTCTTGATATATATATCAAGGTATATATAAATTGAATTGAGGTAAATTTAATTATAAATATTAAATGTAATATATATATATATATATATATATATATTACCTACATTTTTAAGTAGATCTAAGACTCTTCTTTAAAATGGTGTATACTATATGTCATTGTGTTGGTCATTTTCCCTGAAATTACTTTTCAAAAAAGTAAAGAAAATTTTTTTTATCGAAAAAAATTGGCCAAAACACATGTTGTTACTAGAAACTCACAATTTTATTTTTATTTGTTAGAAATAGACTAAACTATATATTATATAATGTTTATAATATATATTGGTTTAATAAAGGTGTACTTTTGTAATTTTGTTACAGGAAATGCTTGTCTGACATTTTGACACATAAGTGGTGTTTAGCCAACTAACACAACAGTTTGCCGCGCTGTGTTGTCAATTGTATCTACGAAAGTGAATGCATATGCGATGTAGTGGATTATTTGGCCACTACAAGGCTTGACATTGTTTCAAAACAGCTCCAAGGGCGTCTATACAAACGGAATCACGCAAAACACATTGAAACTTCAGGACGTCAATTGACGTCTGTTGGCATGCTCGGAAGTTTTCAAAGGGCGTCAATTGATGTCCATCGTTGTCAAAGTATTAACGTCGTGTTAGCCTGAGAATGGAGCCGTAAATAGTATTTTAATTGAAATGCTTACAGTGGTCATAATATGCGAGTTCTTTATCTATTAGTAATTCAGTAAGCACATTTGTCCTTTTTTTGTAAGAATATTTTTCACACTTACTTTAAGAACTGCCAAAACAGGTCCAACTTGTATGTTATTGTGTGCTGCTGCCAACAGATGTCTATCGCAGCTCAGTTTTATATTAGATACAGCAGAATTACTAGGTAATGGGTGTGGTGACGTACCTGAAACATGCAAAGTACATGTCAGAACACGAACGTTGTCAGAAAATGCACTAAGCCAGTACTTATTTAATTTTACATATATTATGGTCTGGGAATAATTACATCCTAACTATCTAGTTGGAGAAAACCTTTTTGGGTGCAGCAAAAAATGTCAATAAAAGGTGGATTTGATTGCAGCAAAAAATGTCAATAAAAGGCAGGTTTGTTGCCTCTACTCGCCTAGAAAAAGGCCGGGCCATCTAACAAGCAAAGCATAATTTTTAAGTAGACATAGGTATCTCATTTCTTGTATTTTATACGTAAATATTCAAATGTATAAATGTAAGGCTATACTTTCATGTTTCCTATTTAAGTAATATTTTTCATCACACTTATGAAGCAGAAACTATACCAGGGTGTTTTATTTTGCAACAGGGTTTTTGTGCAGTAGTTATGGGGTGATACTTCTATCACAACACATGGACCATTAAATATGAAAATAAATAGAAAAACATAAAAAGTGGGCATATGCATGTAACTTAAGATGTGAATCAATCCAAATCAAACAATCCATTTCAGAGGAATTAAAAAATTACGTTTTTGCTGTAAAATAAATATGCTTACCTAATACCTGTTTTCAAATAGTGAGTAGAACATATGCTAGAGGTGTAGTCATAGTGTCAACAATATAACGAAGGCCCAGCCAGGCCAAAACCAAGCAAATCAATGTGGTTGAAAAACGGAAAATGCTCACAAGAACTATGTGGTGCCACTGGACCTTCCACAAAGAGAGGAGGCATTACACTGAACACTAGACACTGATAAACATCACGGATACATGTTTGGGAGATGGTAGACAATGGTAGCCACACTCTTTTTAATATATGTGTGATATATATAGTTATTTGATTTAGTGATAAATGTCCGGTTTGAGTTTTATATGTCCGGTTTATAAAAAGGGAGATCAACTAGACTGTAACAATTACAGAGGCATTTCTGTTCTCCCTGTGGCATACAAAATAGTGTCCCATATATTGTACCAAAAACTGCTTCCACATGCTGATCGGTCGATATCAGTGCGGATTTAGAAGAGGAAAATCGACAATAGACCAGGTTTTCACACTCTGACAAATTCTGGAGAAAGGTAGGGAACATAAGCTACAAACCCATCACCTCTTCATAGATTTCAGAAATGCATATGACAGCATTGACAGAAAAGAACTTTACACTGCTCTTGAAGAACTGGGCATACCAAAGAAATTAATAAGATTGTGTAGGATGACAATGCTGACAGTGAAGGGCATGGTGAGGATTCAGAATGACTTATCAGGAGAGTTTGACTATGGAAAGGGAGTCCTCCAGGGCGATGCTCTTGCTTGCCTCCTCTTCAATCTTGCCTTAGAAAAACCTTTGAGAGATGTTGGAATAGATTCCTCCGGGACTGTAATCAACAGGTTGGTGTAGGTCCTAGGATACGCCGATGACCTAGATATAATCGGGAGGTCCCTTCGAGCAGTCACTGACGCCTTTCTTGCTCTTGAAGGTCCCGCAAGGAGGCTGGGTCTCATAATAAATGAAAGCAAGACAAAATACATGGCCACAGGACAGGAGGCTAGAGAAGGAGAGCACATCCAAATTGGCATCTATTCCTTCGAAAAAATCAACAACTTTGTTTATTTAGGATGCCAAGTTAACGCTGATGGGGGAACAACAGAAGAAATAAAGCGAAGAATCACCTCAGCTAATAGGTGCTTCTTTGGTCTCAGACCCCTGTTCCAAGCAGAATAATTGCCAGGAGCATCAAGCTGCTTTTGTATAAAACACTAATCCGCCCAGTTCTCACCTATGCTTCTGAGACCTAGACCATTTCTAGAAAGTCTGAGTCAAGCCTGCTGGTTCATGAATGCAAAATCCTCCGTAGTATATTTGGTCCAATATGTGTAGGAGGTGAATGGAGGAAAAGAACCAACCAAGAACTGAACACTCTTCTGAATGAACCAGATATTGTGAAAATTATAAAACTTGGTAGACTCAGGTGGGCTGGACACGTGATCAGAATGGGGGAGAATGAAATACCAAGAAAGGTACTCAAAGAACAGATCTATGGCACCAGGAGAGTTGGTAGACCCAAACTACATTGGGAAGACGGTGTGAGCTACGATGCGCGCCACATCCTTGGGACCCAGAACTGGAGAGCAGCTGCACTTGACCGGGACAATTGGCGGAGGCTGTTAAAGGAGGCCTTGACTCAGTAATGGGTTGTTGCACCGCTGATGATAATGATGATGAGTAAATATCACTATTACTTTAATGACTCGAAACACTAGGTTTTTTATAAGTAAAAACAAAAAGTTTTACCTTACAGCCTTACCCGGTGTTTACAAGCTAAATTGCTCAAATTGCAGTAAATTCTACATAGGCCAGACAGGACGTAGCTTCAAACAGAGATACATTGAACACACAAAGGCACTCCACTCCACTACAGAATCCACCTTTGCAAACCACCTCATTGAAGCAAACCACACATATAAAAACATCGACAATAACATGAACATTCTACACGTACACACAAAAGGCCGAAAACTGGACACTCTAGAACAATTGGAAATATACAAACACACAAAAACAAATAAAAACGACATCCTAAACGAACAGACACAATTCAAATCGCACGCATTATTCGAACATATCTCACCCACACACACAGCATCGATCTTTCAAAATTCGATTTCGTCACCCACAACAAGACGGATAGTGCTACCTGCAGCAGCCTCTGAAGAAGCCTTTTAAAGGAGAAAACTGGTTAAGGCTGTAAGGTAAAACTTTTTGCTTTTACTTATAAAAAACCTAGTGTTCCGAGACGTTAAAGTAATAGTGATATTTAGTTAAGTAACGGACATGGAGAACGAAATCCAAGGATGATGAGTAATTTAAAGACAAGTCTGCATGCGAAGTAATTTTTGACATTGTAAAAAATGAAAGCAATTTGTATATCTTCGATCTTAGTTTTAATAGAATTTGTAGTGTTCTATAACTGACAACCTACAGTATATCCAAACATGGTGCATTAAAGGATAACACATCAAAAAATGAAAAAACCGCAACTATAAGCAGCATTTGAAAGACATGTTCTTCCCATGAATATAATTCCTTATTTAGCGGGAGTTGTATTCAATCCTATGGTAACTTTCTGCTCATAACAGATACAAATTTCAATTGCAGAAATAAAAGTTGTGCCTTTTCAGGTTAGAACCTATAAAAAACAAGAATGCTTTAAAAACAGAAATTAGAACAGATAAATCATTTTAAATTCTTTAAATTCTTGATTTACAATATTTCATTCAATTGCAGTCTATAAACAACTGAAGATTTTAAACATACTTTTGGCCACTAGCTGATGTTTGAGACCAATTGTTAAAATTTTATCAAAAGCTAGCAATTTTCACATTCATGTGTGAGAGTGAAAGTTATAACTCTGAACACAGATAAAGGAAACAAATGTGAGCCAATAAAACACGTTAAAAGTGATAAAATGATGTCTGACATGACACGCTTCAAAATTTCAGGAAATTTATACATTCATGTATCTTGTACACTTACAATCATTTATGACATTATTGATATACCTCAGTTTGTTTATAATCAAAAAATTATAAAATTACAAAACAATGAAACACTATGGGAAAATAAATAAAATGGTTATATAGGACAAAATATATTCAGAATTCACAGAAGTATCAATTCTTAAAAAAAGTCACTAAACTTTGTACGGTTGATTACATTAAACTTTTAAATAATTATTTTACCATCTATAAAATTTGGTCACCTACGGGTGGCATTTTCTGAAATTATTGTCCCTAAGATTACATAGAAAACTGCGATTAAAAGTCCAGATCACTGTGTAAACTACCAACATGTTAAACAAAACACTTACCAACAGAATACAGCGAAGGCTGAGGAACTTCGATTGTTTTAAAAAGTCGCAGTAACAAATGACATGTTAACCTTGCCCCTGCTTCACTATCCATATCTGCATCACCCCGCCCTGCATAATTTTTTAAAACGTTACTATAAAAATGTATTATCAGTCCATAAAAAATATACACATACACAGAAAGTATTTTAATAACCATTATTATCAGGTGACAAGTAAGTTTTATTGATACTGTTACAGTGATCACAGAGATCATCACCTTTATCACAATGGAGTAAAATAATGAACACTACGGAATTCATTAGTCATAACTTCACACCATTTTCAATAAGCAAAGACACTTGTATACAATTCTTATGGTTTACAACTGTCTAACAGACACTAATATAACAAACAATAAATATCACCTAATTAATCTTAAAATACAGAAGTCCATACATAATAAATCGCAATTAATCCTTTACACAAAATACTAATATTCCCCATACCAATATACCATAATGCACCATATACTGATAACATACAGTGAATAACAAATTTACAACTACAACTTATAACACATTCTTTTTTACTTCCATGTTCCGTAAGGAAATGGAAGTATGGTGATGGCAAAAAAAAATTATCGTGTTCGAGATAATTGCAGATTCTGATTGTACTACCCTCAAAACATGAAAAAAGTCATTTTTCGAAAAGTGTGTGTGTGTGTGTGTGTGTGTAGATTTTTTTCTATGGCAAACGATAAGAGCCGCAAATTCAAACAGAATCAAATAATTTTTCGCATACAGCCCTGAATTGTAGAGTACTCAAGACCTATTGTATTTGGTGAAGATCGGTTAAGGGAAAGGGGTAGTTTACCTGCAACGTTTTATGTTTTAACAAGGGTAATTTTTTTCTATGACGAACGATAACTGCCGTAAATTCAAACAGAATCAAATTTTTTTTTCATACGTTCCTAAATTATTATTACTCAAGATCTATTCATT
The DNA here is from genome assembly GCA_034769895.1 of Magicicada septendecula. NCBI lineage: Eukaryota > Metazoa > Arthropoda > Insecta > Hemiptera > Cicadidae > Magicicada > Magicicada septendecula. The sequence goes on along the minus strand of CM068370.1, from coordinate 96,414,161 downwards.
TTGGTGAAGATCGGTTAAGGGAAAGGGGTAGTTTACCAGCAACACTTTATGTTTTAACAAGGGTAATTTTTCTTATGACGAATGATAACTGCCGCACATTCAAACAGAATCAAATATTTTTTTGTGTACGTGCCTGAATTGTAATGGAATGAAGGCCTATTGATTTTGGTGAAGATTGGTTAAGGGAAAGGGGTAGTTTACCAACCACGTTTTATGTTTTAACAAGAGTAATTGTTTCTATGACAAACAATAACTGCCGCACATTCAAACAGAATCAAATAATATTTTGCATGCACCCCTGAATTGTAGAGTACTCAAGGCCTGTTGATTTTGGTGAAGATCAGTTAAGAGAAAGGGATAGTTTACCTGCAACATTTTATGTTTTTAACAAGGGTAATTTTTCTTATGACGAATGATACCTGCCGCACATTCAAAGAGAATCAAATAATTTTTTGGATACATTCCTGAATTGTTAAGTACTCAAGATCTATTCATTTTGGTGAAGATCGGTTAAGGGAAAGGGGTAGTTTACCAGCAACACTTTATGTTTTAACAAGGGTAATTTTTCTTATGACGAATGATAACTGCCGCACATTCAAACAGAATCAATTTTTTTTTTGCATACGTTCCTAAATTATTAAGTACTCAAGGTCTGTTCATTTTGGTGAAGATCGGTTAAGGGAAAGGGGTAGTTTACCTGCAACATTTTATGTTGTAACAAGAGAAATTTTTTCATGACGAACAATAACTGCCGTAAATTCAAACAGAATAAAATAATTTTTTACATATGTGCCTGAGTTGTAGAGGACTCAAGGCCTATTGATTTTGGTGAAGATTGGTTACGGGGAAAGGGTAGTTTACCTGAAACATTTTTTGTTGTAACAAGAGTAAAGTACTTAATTTTGATAAATAAAGTATCCTGATATTGAGAAGATCTTAAGAATCCACTGTAGAAACGTAGATAAAATATCTATAAATGAAGAGGCTAGTTGAACAGGGTGGGGGTAATTTTCTATAAACGAAAATGATAGTTGAAGGGGGTGGGGATAATTTTTATTTATATGTCATGTGTACTATGTTATCGGCAACAAAGGACTAGTTTGTTGTTAAAATTCCTTCCCGGCCTGTTTGGCCGTAGACCAATGTTTTCTGCAAAACTAGACGTTTCAGCAGTGCCATCGACTTCCATCATCAGTGAAAATCGAGTGCGATAACGTGAGGTGGTATACGTTAGTATGGTTAAGGCTGAAGAAAGAAGTAGTTTCTATGGAAATATTTCATTTCGAAAATGATTTTAAATATAAATCTTATAACATGGAAGTCATGTATGGTTCTCCATACCGATATTTTCACTTTGGTTTGCAATATGCAGCCGGCTGGCTTTGTGATGGGGTGCTGAATTAATAGTCGGCAGGAATTGTGCAGATTATATATGAAGAAAGTTCCATCATGCTGTAGCATAATCAGGAGAATAAAGGGGCATGTCAGGTCCAGAACGTATGAGAACATTCTATGTTATCTCAACCAGCTGCTTACATACGTGTCCCGCAGCACAATGCTACAATGCTACTATGCCACTTGCCACTATCTCACTGACATAAGAATATTATTGTTAATACCAAACATTCTGTACTGTAGCATCTTCACTGAGGATGATGTGAAGTCAGCTTTACCACTGACGATGCCATGTCATAGACAAGCAAAACATTTGGAGTATATATTAACTGAACATAATTGTCAACCACGGAAAGAGTTGTCATTTAAAATTCTTACTTACTTACTTACTAGCCAATGCCCACCCTTGGCTGTTGGGCCATTAGGCGGCGCGCTGACCAGTAGAGACGTGAGAGCCTTGCCGTACCATCTTCGTCTTGGACTTGCGTGTCTGAGATCAAGGCTGGACATGTAATTAGGTGATCCGCATTCATGGAAGCGTATCCACAGAGAACACATTCAGGAGACGACAACACGCCAATGCGGTGCAGGTGGGAGGCCAGGTAGTCATGACCGGTTGTAGTTCTAAAAAGAGCAACACTAGTTGCTCGGGGTAGAGTTCTGTTGATGGGGCCGTCCGTAACCAATGTTGCCCATCTTTTTCCCACACAGGCTCTTAATTGTTTTTCTTTTAGCCATAGGCTTATAAGAGCAGTTTATTCTTGCTTTCGCAGATGCGTATGAGCTGGGGGTCTCCGGCTGAGGTAGTACTGCGCCCATTTTGGCGAGGATGTCGGCTTTTTCATTTCCCATGATGTTGACATGGCTGGGTACCCATTGCAGTTCAATCTGCCAGCCTAATTGTACAAGGTTCTGCAGTTCTCGCCTACACTCAATTGTCAGGGAGCAGTTTGTGTCACCATTTGAGGTCACGTTTTGAATCGCTGCAGTTGAGTCTATGAGGAAGACGGCTTTGTTAGGTGGTGAGATCTTGGCAAGCTCAATAGATGCTGCCTTTATGGCTGCTACCTCTCCGTCATAGTTGCTTAGGCGGCCTCCTACAGCGAGCTGTAGAAACCAGCCCCTGTTGCCCCTGTAGATGGTATAGAGGATCCGTCTGCGTAGATTCGTATCCACTGCTCAGCGGGAAAACGTTTTTGTACAGTGTGTAAGGCTGCTTGACGAAGCTCGGCTTCATTCGACTCTGTTTTTGTCTTATTATGGTCGAAGAGTTTCAGGTTAGCATTTGGGAGTTGGCTAAAGAATTCACGGTGATGTATAAATGGTGCTGCCTCATTTGGTTCAATGTCATATTTGCGTTGGAGTTCTTCATAGATCGCAATCGGGCATTTCTGAGTTTTCAGCCTTTCTGCCGCTGTTTTATAGTTATTCCACCGTTGTTGGTAGGCTCTTTTACATCTCTCCCAGGATATGAGGCACAGCTTTTCCCGTCTTACTTGGATAGGTTCGACTTGCAGTTGTGACTCCATGGCAAGTATAGGAGTTGATTTCGGCGCACCAGTTATCGTTCTAAGGGCTGCATTTTGGACCAAGTGCAGTTTCTGGCATGCTGCATTGGAGGCAGTAATAGTTGCTTCTGCGCCATATTCCAATAGCGGCCGAATGTAGCTCTTACACGCAGTTGTCAGAACATCTTGATTTGCTCCCCATGTAGTCGCAATGAGTCGTTTAAGTAGCCGGCAGCGCCTAGACGCACTGTTCGCAGACTGTTCTATATGGTGCTTCCATGTCATTCTGGTGTCTATATTAACACCCAGGTATTTAGATATGTTCACTTCTTCGAGTTCCGATCCACAGTAGCGCAGATTGACCATAGGCCGCCTTGTTGATAGAGAGAAAAGTTGGTATGTCGTCTTGGTGGTATTTACCGTCATGGCATTTAGTTTGGCCCACTCTTCTAGTTTAACAAGTGCACTATTAATAGTTGCTTCAAGACCCATGATATGGCTGCTAGTTGCCCAGATGATAAGGTCATCGGCATACAGGAGCGCTTGTACTCCTGGCACACACCGACAGCCACCAGAATGTCATTGACCATAAGGTTAAATAGGCTGCAGCTGATAACGGCACCTTGGGGTAGCCCTTGGCGTTGAATTCGGTGCTTTGAAAGGCAATTATTATAGCGGACACGAATTTGTCTTTGACTCAGGAAGGACGCTATCCATTTAAAAAGGTTACCTGCGACGCCACTCAAAGCAAGTTTGTGAAGCAACATGGGTCTCCAGACTGTGTCGTACGCGTTTTTTAGGTCAACCATTACTGCCAGGGAGGACATTTTCTTGTGGTACCCATCCTTAACACTTTGTGCAAAGTAGACGACTTGGTCCATGGTGCATCGGTGCGCTCGGAAACCTGCTTGGCATTCATCAATAGCCACATTCATTTCAAAGAACTGGTTCAGACGCCGCATGACCATTCTTTTGGCAACCTTGCAGCAAGCACTTGTTAATGGGGCGGTAGCCCTCAGGTGTATCACTTGGCTTTCCTTTCATGGTAATAGGTATAATCTTCCCTTTCCTCCATTGCTGGTGGACGCGTGTTTTCCACGTTAGATTAATGAGATTGAGCAAGGCTAGGTTCGCTGTGTTACCAAGATTTTTTAGGAGCTCTGGGTAGACTGCGTCGGCTCCTGCTGCCTTCTTGCCCTTTGTGTTTGATAGTGCAAATTCAAGTTCGGAGAGGCTAAAATCGCTTAGGCAAATTTTTTGTTCGGTTTTGTTGAGACATTGCATTAGAGGTTTTTTATTCAGGTGTCTGTGTTCGTTTCTTGTCTTTTGGGTTCGGCTTATATTTGCGTAGTACTTGCAAAAGGTGTTAGCTATTTTTTTGGGATCTGTGATAAGATTGAGTCCGTTTTTGAAAGGTGTGCTTTTGCTCCATCGTTTTATCTCTAGGCTAAATAATGACACTGAAGCCAGAGGACAACAGCCTTTCAAAAACGGACTCAATCTTCAAAACTTTAAAATTCTGATCACGCAAATCCATGAGGGTAACTAGACTTGAAAGAATAGAAAGCTGCTGTTTTCCAAAAAAACTATATTGTCCTTACAAAACTATGGGTTCCTTATATTGGTCTCAACCTTGGTATATTGTTTTCATTGTTTATAACTAGACATTCTGTCCTCTAATAAACTATCTACTGGGTAAATAAAGAAAAGTTCTCAAGTTGTACATTACCCCCGCTCTTAAAAATATTGTTACGACGTCACAGACAATCTATGTGTTTATCGAACATTCCAGAGAGATCGAGAATGTAAGCGTGTGACGTACGTGCTTGTAGATGCATTTGTCTTCTTGATCCCGCCAGCCGTGCGGACTGTGTCAAGGCCGCAGTTAATGACGTAGTTCATACGGACGCGAAGACGCAATTAGGAATCGTCTAGCTTTTCAGCGACTATAAATACATTGGCGGCAGCGGCCTTAGAGTCAGTATTAGTGCGATATATTTACAGAGCGGTTCGAGTTATTACTGTGTACGTTCAAGTAGTTATTAGTGAAGTGCTGCGTTTTATAATCGGACTGTATAATTGTAATACAATTGTGTTTAATTTTAGTGGACATTTTATTGCTTGTGAACAATTTTCATTAGATTTGTTGTGAGACTGTGTTGTTAATTACGAACTGTTTAACTGTAAAAATTAAAGGTGTGATTAGTGACTTAATTGGTATCTTGTATTTTTGTACCTACGACAATCGAGTAGACCATCGTAACAGTGGTGTCAGAACTGGGATAAAACGGTTAACGGTGGAAACAGTGGACACTTTGTACAAGACGAGTGTGATTCATAATTAATCGGTAAACATGGATGCCAGTCAGATGATGGAAAATTTACAGGCGCTGCTGTTACAGACGGAAAAACGACAGGATGAGAAACGCAGACAGGAGGCGGAAGAAGCAGAAAAGTGACAGGATGAGAAACGCAGACAGGAGGTGGAAGAAGCAGAAAAACGACAGGATGAAAAATGCAGGCAGGAAAGAGAACAGACAGAGGAACGACGACGACAGGAGGCAGAAACAGATGCAAGAACATAGTACCGCAGAATTGGGTCTCCTACGAGGTGAGCTTAATAAACAAGTTACTAAAATATCAGAGGTACATGAATCAATGACATTAAAAATAGCTGAAGTAGAAAAATCTGTGTCGAGTGTTGAAGAATCAATGTCTAATAAAATAGTTGAAGTAGAAAAGTTAGTCACGAGTGTGGAAAAAGCTATGTCAACAAAAATAGAAGACTCGATTACAAATATACAAGAGCAGATTAAAAATGAAGTCGAGCAGTGCCTGCAGTTACAACCAAAACAACCTTGTGAACAGACTGTACCAATGATAAAGACAGAAAAAGACGCAGAAAATAAGTTAATAGAGAAAGTCACTTTGCCTGCAGTAGGGACAGTTCATCTCAAAGCTCCAACCTTTGACGGAAGCAGTCACTGGGCAACGTACTTCCGCCAATTTGAAGCTGCTGCATGCGCAAATAATTGGACAGAGAAAGACAAGGCTGTTTCACTCGTTCTTGCATTAAAAGGACCTGCGGCGGAATTACTACAGAAAGTGCCACCTGACAGCCAAAACATCTATTCCGAGTTGATAAAAGCTCTAGAATTACGCTATGGTGATAAACATTTGTGAGAGGTGTACTACGCTCAGTTGAGAACAAGACGACAACGTTCTGGGGAGTCATCAAGAGTTTGAAGCAAGTATCAACAGATTGATTAGATTGGCCTATCCTGAAGCACCAGAAGACTTCTGAATAAGGTTTGCGGTGCAGAAATTTATTGATGGCATCGGAGATTGTGAACTTCAGCAAGTGTTACGAATGGCAAGACACCGAGATAGCTCAGAAGCTCTTGTTCACGCCCTAGAGTTTGAAGCTGCCAAGTCAGCATCCTGCTACATTAATGGGTTTGTGCCATCACGTTGCAGTCAGAAGATCCTTGTATCACATTGCTGTTACGATGGGTGCAGAAAAACAATGTTGTCGGCCAAACAATTGAAAAAGTTCAGAAGAGTAGCAACAATTGAAAAAGACAGAAGACCGAAATGTTACAACTGTGGAAAACGTGGTCATCTACAGGTAGGCTGTTGGGAGAAGAAGATACCGAGAAAAGAGAGTGATCACACCAATTGGAGAAGTAAAGCCCCAGAACAGCACACAGTTTCCACGCTACATAAGACCAGTGGAAACTTGATCGTTAATGGATCTGCGGAAGGTAAACCAACATCATTTACAGTTGACACGGGCACAACAGTATCCATTGTGCGCCCTGACTTAGTCAGCAACTGCCAGCCTCTAATTAGCTCTTGTACAATACAGACTGTGACTGGAAGCCCCGTCAAGGTTCTAGGAAAAGTAGACATACGTGTACGCCTGGGTCTTCTCGAGTTTAGCCACCAAATGCTCGTTGCAGACATTGTCGATGAAGTGATTCTTGGCACGGACATTATGAATGCCTACGGATTCGTTGTGGACTTAAAGAGAGAATATCCTGAAGGTTGGCCAAGAGAAGATAAAACTTTGCATGGCTAAAATTACAGGGTCTTCCAACCATTCGATTAAGCGAGTGGCATTAGTCGAAGAAAAAGTCAACAGGCCTGGGCAAGAGGAACCGAAACCCTCCCTATTGCAAGCGGAAATGGAGGAAGAACTAGCAAAAGAAATACAAATAAGTGTAACAACAAAAGAAGTGATTGACTATAAAACAGGTTAATTACCTTCCGTCACGCTTCTTAAAATCCAAATACAGGACTTCTCGAGTTTCGACACATTAAGTGTCATCATCAGATCCTCAATGAATATGGGTAAAACTACATTTGTTGATGTATGCACATCTCGTCAAACGATAAAAACAACACATACATAGTAACAAAAATATTTAAATAGTTTGACACACATTAAAAAGACAAAACAGAACGAAACACAATACACGCGGCCGCCGCGGACCTGCGCAGGAACACGGTACACAGTAAAATTAATCGATACCCATTTGACCTTTGATAAACTTTATCGATCTGACACAGCTAATATCTCGATCTATATCGTTGACTCTGTTGAATAAAATATTATTTTTATGGATTGATTTTTCATTTAAGATGCGATCGTAATTCTCTTTAGTGGCCTTATATATTTCAAACCGTTCGAGAGTGTCCAGTTTAAGAGATTTCCTGCATTTATGTAATATGTCCAAATTCTAACTAATACTTTTTATGTTGTGATCTTGTAAACTTAAATGTTCCGCAAATGTGGATCTTCCTATATTTGATTTAGAGCTTGGGATTAGTATCACATTACTATTAATCACATCACATTACTATTAAACCTATCAGTGGGGTCACTCTTAATTTCAATAATATTATTGTTTATGAAAAATTCCTGTATTTTACGTTTATAATTCTCGCTAGTTAAAATTACGAGTGTCTGGCCTTTGTCAGCTTTGGTGACAATGCTATTATTGTCTATCAATTTCCTTTTTATTTCATTGAATATTTTGGTTTCTTTATTGTAACTAGTTTTTATATTTTCGGCTTTCAAAACTTTCTTTATTTTATTATCAACTACATGCCTTACAACTGTTCTTGTTTCCTCATCAGATATAGCATTTATTGCCGTTTCAGCATTCAAAATTTCATTTATAAGTGATTGTTTGAATCCTTTGTTTTTAAAACAGTATTTTAAGCCTTTGTTTAAAAGGTTAGTTTCTTCGTTATTGAAGTTGATTTCAGTAAGATTAACTATACGAGGATAAAATTGATGACTTCTTGTATTGTTCTTTTGAGGGTCGTTCTGTTCTTTCAATAGGTTACTAATTTTTTTATTTTGTGTTTTCTTTTTCATAATAACAGTTTTGTTTATTTGTTTTTCTATTAAATATGTTACATTGTCGATTTGTGATGGATGTAAGTTTTGTAACAGTTCGAGATGTTTTTTCATAAGTACCGTATTAAGTAAGCTCTTTTTACTATATAATTGTTTGATTTCATTTTTGATCCATAATTTTGTAGCTAATTCTTTAGTTTTTTAGCACTATAGGACTTAGATGTAATTTTTATCTGGACGAAATTCGGTACGATCCGCAAATCTAAACATGTCTTGTTGTATCTGATATTTAGTGTTGTTTTTAATAGTTTTAACTTAATATTCATATATTGATAGGCAATTTTTGCTTGACTAGCTTCCAATTTAAACATTTTATTTGCCTCCAAAAGCGTTTTAAGACTATAAAACAGGTTAATTACCTTCCGTCACGCTTCTTAAAATCCGAATACAGGACTACTCGAGTTTCGACACATTAAGTGTCATCATCAGATCCTCAATGAATATGGGTAAAACTACATTTGTTGATGTATGCACATCTCGTTAAACGATAAAAACAACACATACATAGTAACAAAAATATTTAAATAATTTGACACACATTAAAAACAAGACAAAACAGAACGAAACACAATACACGCGGCCGCCGCGGACCTGCGCAGGAACACGGTACACAGTAAAATTAATCGATACCGATTTGACCTTTGATAAACTTTATCGATCTGACACAGCTAATATCTCGTTCTATATCGTTGACTCTGATGAATAAAATATTATTTTTATGGATTGATTTTTTATTTTAGATGCGATCGTAATTCTCTTTAGCGGCCTTATATATTTCAAACCGTTCGAGAGTGTCCAGTTTAAGAGATTTCCTGCATTTATGTAATATGTCCAAATTCTGACTAATACTTTTTCTGTTGTGATCTTGTAAACTTAAATGTTCCGCAAATGTGGATCTTCCTATATTTGATTTGGAGCTTGGGATGTGTTCTTTATAACGCAATTTGAACGAACGACCCGTTTGTCCTATGTAGAAATTTGAACAATCTGAACAATTAAGCCTGTATACACCAGTACCGTCGTATTCATCGAAAAACTTATTTTGATTTTTAAACTTAAGTTTGTTCTCGAGTTTATTATTTGCTTTTGAAGCCAATACAATATTTTGTTTTTTCAATTGGTTTTTTAAACTGTGATGTGTGTAACATTTCGCCATACTCTACTGCGATATATTTTACTTTTTCTTTAGGCACGTCAATATTTATTAGTCTATTTTGTTTCTTATTTATTATTTTATCTATTATGTTACTTTTATAACCATTGGCTATCGCTATGTGTTTAATAATGTCAACTTCGTTTTTATGGTCTTCTGTGGAAAGGGGCAAAGATAGCAATCTATGTACCATGCTATTAAAAAATGCCATTTTGTGTGAATAAGGGTGGTAAGACTAGGCATGAATAGCATGATCAGTGGTTGTCGGTTTCCTGTAAATATTAAAGTTAACTTTGTTATCAATTTTTGTTAGACAAATCTAAGAAATTTATTTTATTATTCTTTTCTGTTTCTAATGTAAATTGCAAATTTTTTGTTATGGTATTCAAATATTTATTAAGCATCTCTAATTGTCTGCAATTACCATTGTAGATCACTATCGTGTCATCCACATATCGACGATAAAATAAGATTTTGTTGTAATGTTTGTTTTTTGGTGATAACATTTCGTTATTTTCGATGTGGTTTAAATAAATTTCTACCAGGATACTTGATAGTGGGGATCCCATTGCTAATCCATCTTTCTGTAAATAATATTTATTATCAAAAGTAAAATAATTTTGTTCCAAAATTACTTTTGTCAAATTAATAATCTCATCAACTATTTCATGGTTTAAAGTGGCTATTGATAATAATAAAAACTTTTTGTTATTTCCAAGGTTTCGTTAATTGGTACATTCGTGTACAAATTAACTATGTCAAATGAAGCCAAAGTATGCCTTGGTTCAATTGTAAGTTTTTTTGTGAGATCTACCAATTCTAAACTATTTTTCAAACTGTAGTTCTTATTAAACACTATATATTGTCTTAAAATTTTATCAATTTTTTTGGCAATTTTATACGATGGTGCACACGTGAAATTTACTAAAGGACGGACAGGCATGTTATTATTATGTATTTTCGGAAGTCCTCTAAGTCTAGGTGCTTTAGGATCTATCATTTTTTAATATTTTTTTCTCTTTATTTGTTATAATATATTTGGTTTTGTTTAAAACTGATTTCACATTACTATTAAACCTATCAGTGGGGTCACACTTAATTTCAATAATATTATTGTTTATGAAAAATTCCTGTATTTTACGTTTATAATTCTCGTTAGTTAAAATTACGAGTGTCTGGCCTTTGTCAGCTTTGGTGACAATGCTATTATTGTCTATCAATTTCCTTTTTATTTCATTGAATATTTTGGTTTCTTTATTGTAACTAGTTTTTATATTTTCGGCTTTCAAAACTTTCTTTATTTTATTATCAACTACATGTCTTACAACTGTTCTTGTTTCCTCATCAGATATAGCATTTATTGCCGTTTCAGCATTCAAAATTTCATTTATAAGTGATTGTTTGAATCCTTTGTTTTTAAAACAGTATTTTAAGCCTTTGTTTAAAAGGTTAGTTTCTTCGTTATTGAACTTGATTTCAGTAAGATTAACTATACGAGGATAAAATTGATGACTTATTGTATTGTTCTTTTGAGGGTCGTTCTGTTCTTTCAATAGGTTACTAATTTTTTTATTTTGTGTTTTCTTTTTCATAATAACAGTTTTGTTTATTTGTTTTTCTATTAAATATGTTACATTGTCGATTTGTGATGGATGTAAGTTTTGTAACAGTTCGAGATTTTTTTTCATAAGTACCGTATTAAGTAAGCTCTTTTTACTATATAATTGTTTGATTTCATTTTTGATCCATAATTTTGTAGCTAATTCTTTAGTTTTTTAGCACTATAGGACTTAGATGTAATTTTTATCTGGACAAAATTCGGTACGATCCGCAAATCTAAACATGTCTTGTTGTATCTGATATTTAGTGTTGTTTTTAATAGTTTTAACTTAATATTCATATATTGATAGGCAATTTTTGCTTGACTAGCGTCCAATTTAAACATTTTATTTGCCTCCAAAAGCGTTTTAAGACTATAAAACAGGTTAATCACCTTCCGTCACGCTTCTTAAAATCCGAATACAGGACTACTCGAGTTTCGACACATTAAGTGTCATCATCAGATCCTCAATGAATATGGGTAAAACTACATTTGTTGATGTATGCACATCTCGTTAAACGATAAAAACAACACATACATAGTAACAAAAATATTTAAATAATTTGACACACATTAAAAACAAGACAAAACAGAACGAAACACAATACACGCGGCCGCCGCGGACCTGCGCAGGAACACGGTACACAGTAAAATTAATCGATACCGATTAGACCTTTGATAAACTTTATTGATCTGACACAGCTAATATCTCGTTCTATATCGTTGACTCTGTTGAATAAAATATTATTTTTATGGATTGATTTTTCACTTTAGATGCGATCGTAATTCTCTTTAGCGGCCTTATATATTTCAAACCGTTTGAGAGTGTCCAGTTTAAGAGATTTCCTGCATTTATATAATATGTCCAAATTCTCACTAATACTTTTACTTCCATATTCCTTAAGGAATGGAAGTATGGTGATGGCAAAAAAAATCGTGTTCGAGATTATTGCAGATTCTGATTCTACTACACTCAAAACATGAAAAAAAGTCGTTTTCCGAAAAGTGTCTGTGTGTCTGTCTGTCTAACTGTGTCTGTAGATTTTTTTTCTATGGCAAACGATAACTGCCGCAAATTCAAACAGAATCAAATAATTTTTTGCATACAGCCCTGATTTGCAGAGTACTCGCGACCAATTGTTTTTGGTGAAGATCGGTTGAGGGAAAGGGGTAGTTTACCTGCAACGGTTTTTTTTTAGCAAGGGTAATTTTGTTTGTTTGGCAAACGATAACAGCCGCAAATTCAAACAGAATCAAATAATGTTTCGCATACAGCCCTGAATTGTAGAGTTCTCAAGATCTGTTGATTTTGGTGACGATCGGTTAAGGGAAAGGGGTAGTTTACCTGTAACATTTTATGTTTTAACAAGGGTATTTCCTATGGCAAACGATAACAGCCGCAAATTCAAACAGAATCAAAAGATTATTTGCATACAGCCCTAAATTGTAGAGTTCTCAAGACCTATTGTTTTTGGTGAAGATCGGTTGAGGGAAAGGGGTAGTTTACCTGCAACGTTTTTTTAACAAGGGTATTTTCTATGGCAAACGATAACAGCCGCAAATTCAAACAGAATCAAATAATGTTTTGCATACAGCCCTGATTTGTAGAGTACTCAAGACCTATTGTTTTTGTGTGAAGATCGGTTAAGGGGAAGGGGTAGTTTACCTGCAACGTTTTTTTATCAACCGTATTTTCTATGGCAAACGATAACAGCCGCAAATTCAAACAGAATCAAATAATTTTTTGCATACGTCCCTGAATTGTAGAGGTCTCAATGACTTTCGATTTTGGTGAAGAACGATTAAGGGGAAGGGGTAGTTTACCTGCAACCTTTTACGTTTTAACAAGAGTAAAGTACTTGAAAATTTATTTAAACTTTTTGAAACAATGGTAATTGTTAAAAATAAACTAATTTTGTTGCCAGGCAATAAAATTATAATTTTTTCATTTTAATGTAATATAATATTTTTCATTTAATACAGCAATAAAAAGGCAGGTAAGACACAGCCTGGCTGTTTGGCTGAAAATGATTTTAAATATAAATCTTAGAATATGGAAGTCATGTATGGTTCTCCATACCGATATTTATGTTGTGATCTTGTAAACTTAAATGTTCCGCAAATGTGGATCTTCCTATATTTGATTTAGAGCTTGGGATGTGTTCTTTATAACGCAATTTGAACGAACGACCCGTTTGTCCTATGTAGAAATTTGAACAATCCGAACAATTAAGCCTGTATACACCAGTACCGTCGTATTCATCGAAAAACTTATTTTGATTTTTAAACTTAAGTTTGTTCTCGTGTTTATTATTTGCTTTTGAAGCCAATACAATATTTTGTTTTTTCAATTGGTTTTTTAAAGTTTGATGTATGTAACATTTCGCCATACTCTACTGTGATATATTTTACTTTTTCTTTAGGCACGTCAATATTTATTAGTCTATTTTGTTTCTTATTTATTATTTTATCTATTATGTTACTTTTATAACCATTGGCTATCGCTATGTGTTTAATAATTTCAACTTCATTTTTATGGTCTTCTGTGGAAAGGGGCAAAGATAGCAATCTATGTACCATGCTATTAAAAAATGCCATTTTATGTGAATAAGGGTGGTAAGACGAGGCATGAATAGCATGATCAGTGGTTTTCGGTTTCCTGTAAATATTAAAGTTAACTTTGTTATCAATTTTTGTTAAAGACAAATCTAAGAAATTTATTTTATTATTCTTTTCTGTTTCTAATGTAAATTGCAAATTTTTTGTTATGGTATTCAAATATTTATTAAGCATCTCTAATTGTCTGCAATTACCATTGTAGATCACTATCGTGTCATCCACATATCGACGATAAAATAAGATTTTGTTGTAATGTTTGTTTTTTGGTGATAATATTTCGTTATTTTCGATGTGGTTTAAATAAATTTCTACCAGGATACTTGATAGTGGGGATCCCATTGCTAATCCATCTTTCTGTAAATAATATTTATTATCAAAAGTAAAATAATTTTGTTCCAAAATTACTTTTGTCAAATTAATAATCTCATCAACTATTTCATGGTTTAAAGTGGCTATTGATAATAATAAACTTTTTGTTATTTCCAAAGTTTCGTTAATTGGTACATTCGTGTACAAATTAACTATGTCAAATGAAGCCAAAGTATGTCTTGGTTCAATTGTAAGTTTTTTTGTGAGATCTACCAATTCTAAACTATTTTTCAAACTGTAGTTCTTATTAAACACTATATATTGTCTTAAAATTTTATCAATTTTTTTGGCAATTTTATACGATGGTGCACACATGAAATTTACTAAAGGACGGACAGGCATGTTATTATTATGTATTTTCGGAAGTCCTCTAAGTCTAGGTGCTTTAGGATCTATCATTTTTTAATATTTTTTTCTCTTTATTTGTTATAATATATTTGGTTTTGTTTAACACTGATTTCACATTACTATTAAACCTATCAGTGGGGTCACACTTAATTTCAATATTATTGTTTATGTAAAATTCCTGTATTTTACGTTTATAATTCTCGTTAGTTAAAATTACGAGTGTCTGGCCTTTGTCAGCTTTGGTGACAATGCTATTATTGTCTATCAATTTCCTTTTTATTTCATTGAATATTTTGGTTTCTTTATTGTAACTAGTTTTTATATTTTCGGCTTTCAAAACTTTCTTTATTTTATTATCAACTACATGTCTTACAACTGTTCTTGTTTCCTCATCAGATATAGCATTTATTGCCGTTTCAGCATTCAAAATTTCATTTATAAGTGATTGTTTGAATCCTTTGTTTTTAAAACAGTATTTTAAGCCTTTGTTTAAAAGGTTAGTTTCTTCGTTATTGAACTTGATTTCAGTAAGATTAACTATACGAGGATAAAATTGATGACTTATTGTATTGTTCTTTTGAGGGTCGTTCTGTTCTTTCAATAGGTTACTAATTTTTTTATTTTGTGTTTTCTTTTTCATAATAACAGTTTTGTTTATTTGTTTTTCTATTAAATATGTTACATTGTCGATTTGTGATGGATGTAAGTTTTGTAACAGTTCGAGATGTTTTTTCATAAGTACCGTATTAAGTAAGCTCTTTTTACTATATAATTGTTTGATTTCATTTTTGATCCATAATTTTGTAGCTAATTCTTTAGTTTTTTAGCACTATAGGACTTAGATGTAATTTTTATCTGGACGAAATTCGGTACGATCCGCAAATCTAAACATGTCTTGTTGTATCTGATATTTAGTGTTGTTTTTAATAGTTTTAACTTAATATTCATATATTGATAGGCAATTTTTGCTTGACTAGCTTCCAATTTAAACATTTTATTTGCCTCCAAAAGCGTTTTAAGACTATAAAACAGGTTAATTACCTTCCGTCACGCTTCTTAAAATCCGAATACAGGACTACTCGAGTTTCGACACATTAAGTGTCATCATCAGATCCTCAATGAATATGGGTAAAACTACATTTGTTGATGTATGCACATCTCGTTAAACGATAAAAACAACACATACATAGTAACAAAAATATTTAAATAATTTGACACACATTAAAAACAAGACAAAACAGAACGAAACACAATACACGCGGCCGCCGCGGACCTGCGCAGGAACACGGTACACAGTAAAATTAATCGATACCGATTTGACCTTTGATAAACTTTATCGATCTGACACAGCTAATATCTCGTTCTATATCGTTGACTCTGATGAATAAAATATTATTTTTATGGATTGATTTTTTATTTTAGATGCGATCGTAATTCTCTTTAGCGGCCTTATATATTTCAAACCGTTCGAGAGTGTCCAGTTTAAGAGATTTCCTGCATTTATGTAATATGTCCAAATTCTGACTAATACTTTTTCTGTTGTGATCTTGTAAACTTAAATGTTCCGCAAATGTGGATCTTCCTATATTTGATTTGGAGCTTGGGATGTGTTCTTTATAACGCAATTTGAACGAACGACCCGTTTGTCCTATGTAGAAATTTGAACAATCTGAACAATTAAGCCTGTATACACCAGTACCGTCGTATTCATCGAAAAACTTATTTTGATTTTTAAACTTAAGTTTGTTCTCGAGTTTATTATTTGCTTTTGAAGCCAATACAATATTTTGTTTTTTCAATTGGTTTTTTAAACTGTGATGTGTGTAACATTTCGCCATACTCTACTGCGATATATTTTACTTTTTCTTTAGGCACGTCAATATTTATTAGTCTATTTTGTTTCTTATTTATTATTTTATCTATTATGTTACTTTTATAACCATTGGCTATCGCTATGTGTTTAATAATTTCAACTTCGTTTTTATGGTCTTCTGTGGAAAGGGGCAAAGATAGCAATCTATGTACCATGCTATTAAAAAATGCCATTTTGTGTGAATAAGGGTGGTAAGACGAGGCATGAATAGCATGATCAGTGGTTGTCGGTTTCCTGTAAATATTAAAGTTAACTTTGTTATCAATTTTTGTTAGACAAATCTAAGAAATTTATTTTATTATTCTTTTCTGTTTCTAATGTAAATTGCAAATTTTTTGTTATGGTATTCAAATATTTATTAAGCATCTCTAATTGTCTGCAATTACCATTGTAGATCACTATCGTGTCATCCACATATCGACGATAAAATAAGATTTTGTTGTAATGTTTGTTTTTTGGTGATAACATTTCGTTATTTTCGATGTGGTTTAAATAAATTTCTACCAGGATACTTGATAGTGGGGATCCCATTGCTAATCCATCTTTCTGTAAATAATATTTATTATCAAAAGTAAAATAATTTTGTTCCAAAATTACTTTTGTCAAATTAATAATCTCATCAACTATTTCATGGTTTAAAGTGGCTATTGATAATAATAAAAACTTTTTGTTATTTCCAAGGTTTCGTTAATTGGTACATTCGTGTACAAATTAACTATGTCAAATGAAGCCAAAGTATGCCTTGGTTCAATTGTAAGTTTTTTTGTGAGATCTACCAATTCTAAACTATTTTTCAAACTGTAGTTCTTATTAAACACTATATATTGTCTTAAAATTTTATCAATTTTTTTGGCAATTTTATACGATGGTGCACACGTGAAATTTACTAAAGGACGGACAGGCATGTTATTATTATGTATTTTCGGAAGTCCTCTAAGTCTAGGTGCTTTAGGATCTATCATTTTTTAATATTTTTTTCTCTTTATTTGTTATAATATATTTGGTTTTGTTTAAAACTGATTTCACATTACTATTAAACCTATCAGTGGGGTCACACTTAATTTCAATAATATTATTGTTTATGAAAAATTCCTGTATTTTACGTTTATAATTCTCGTTAGTTAAAATTACGAGTGTCTGGCCTTTGTCAGCTTTGGTGACAATGCTATTATTGTCTATCAATTTCCTTTTTATTTCATTGAATATTTTGGTTTCTTTATTGTAACTAGTTTTTATATTTTCGGCTTTCAAAACTTTCTTTATTTTATTATCAACTACATGTCTTACAACTGTTCTTGTTTCCTCATCAGATATAGCATTTATTGCCGTTTCAGCATTCAAAATTTCATTTATAAGTGATTGTTTGAATCCTTTGTTTTTAAAACAGTATTTTAAGCCTTTGTTTAAAAGGTTAGTTTCTTCGTTATTGAACTTGATTTCAGTAAGATTAACTATACGAGGATAAAATTGATGACTTATTGTATTGTTCTTTTGAGGGTCGTTCTGTTCTTTCAATAGGTTACTAATTTTTTTATTTTGTGTTTTCTTTTTCATAATAACAGTTTTGTTTATTTGTTTTTCTATTAAATATGTTACATTGTCGATTTGTGATGGATGTAAGTTTTGTAACAGTTCGAGATTTTTTTTCATAAGTACCGTATTAAGTAAGCTCTTTTTACTATATAATTGTTTGATTTCATTTTTGATCCATAATTTTGTAGCTAATTCTTTAGTTTTTTAGCACTATAGGACTTAGATGTAATTTTTATCTGGACAAAATTCGGTACGATCCGCAAATCTAAACATGTCTTGTTGTATCTGATATTTAGTGTTGTTTTTAATAGTTTTAACTTAATATTCATATATTGATAGGCAATTTTTGCTTGACTAGCGTCCAATTTAAACATTTTATTTGCCTCCAAAAGCGTTTTAAGACTATAAAACAGGTTAATCACCTTCCGTCACGCTTCTTAAAATCCGAATACAGGACTACTCGAGTTTCGACACATTAAGTGTCATCATCAGATCCTCAATGAATATGGGTAAAACTACATTTGTTGATGTATGCACATCTCGTTAAACGATAAAAACAACACATACATAGTAACAAAAATATTTAAATAATTTGACACACATTAAAAACAAGACAAAACAGAACGAAACACAATACACGCGGCCGCCGCGGACCTGCGCAGGAACACGGTACACAGTAAAATTAATCGATACCGATTAGACCTTTGATAAACTTTATTGATCTGACACAGCTAATATCTCGTTCTATATCGTTGACTCTGTTGAATAAAATATTATTTTTATGGATTGATTTTTCACTTTAGATGCGATCGTAATTCTCTTTAGCGGCCTTATATATTTCAAACCGTTTGAGAGTGTCCAGTTTAAGAGATTTCCTGCATTTATATAATATGTCCAAATTCTCACTAATACTTTTACTTCCATATTCCTTAAGGAATGGAAGTATGGTGATGGCAAAAAAAATCGTGTTCGAGATTATTGCAGATTCTGATTCTACTACACTCAAAACATGAAAAAAAGTCGTTTTCCGAAAAGTGTCTGTGTGTCTGTCTGTCTAACTGTGTCTGTAGATTTTTTTTCTATGGCAAACGATAACTGCCGCAAATTCAAACAGAATCAAATAATTTTTTGCATACAGCCCTGATTTGCAGAGTACTCGCGACCAATTGTTTTTGGTGAAGATCGGTTGAGGGAAAGGGGTAGTTTACCTGCAACGGTTTTTTTTTAGCAAGGGTAATTTTGTTTGTTTGGCAAACGATAACAGCCGCAAATTCAAACAGAATCAAATAATGTTTCGCATACAGCCCTGAATTGTAGAGTTCTCAAGATCTGTTGATTTTGGTGACGATCGGTTAAGGGAAAGGGGTAGTTTACCTGTAACATTTTATGTTTTAACAAGGGTATTTCCTATGGCAAACGATAACAGCCGCAAATTCAAACAGAATCAAAAGATTATTTGCATACAGCCCTAAATTGTAGAGTTCTCAAGACCTATTGTTTTTGGTGAAGATCGGTTGAGGGAAAGGGGTAGTTTACCTGCAACGTTTTTTTAACAAGGGTATTTTCTATGGCAAACGATAACAGCCGCAAATTCAAACAGAATCAAATAATGTTTTGCATACAGCCCTGATTTGTAGAGTACTCAAGACCTATTGTTTTTGTGTGAAGATCGGTTAAGGGGAAGGGGTAGTTTACCTGCAACGTTTTTTTATCAACCGTATTTTCTATGGCAAACGATAACAGCCGCAAATTCAAACAGAATCAAATAATTTTTTGCATACGTCCCTGAATTGTAGAGGTCTCAATGACTTTCGATTTTGGTGAAGAACGATTAAGGGGAAGGGGTAGTTTACCTGCAACCTTTTACGTTTTAACAAGAGTAAAGTACTTGAAAATTTATTTAAACTTTTTGAAACAATGGTAATTGTTAAAAATAAACTAATTTTGTTGCCAGGCAATAAAATTATAATTTTTTCATTTTAATGTAATATAATATTTTTCATTTAATACAGCAATAAAAAGGCAGGTAAGACACAGCCTGGCTGTTTGGCTGAAAATGATTTTAAATATAAATCTTAGAATATGGAAGTCATGTATGGTTCTCCATACCGATATTTATGTTGTGATCTTGTAAACTTAAATGTTCCGCAAATGTGGATCTTCCTATATTTGATTTAGAGCTTGGGATGTGTTCTTTATAACGCAATTTGAACGAACGACCCGTTTGTCCTATGTAGAAATTTGAACAATCCGAACAATTAAGCCTGTATACACCAGTACCGTCGTATTCATCGAAAAACTTATTTTGATTTTTAAACTTAAGTTTGTTCTCGTGTTTATTATTTGCTTTTGAAGCCAATACAATATTTTGTTTTTTCAATTGGTTTTTTAAAGTTTGATGTATGTAACATTTCGCCATACTCTACTGTGATATATTTTACTTTTTCTTTAGGCACGTCAATATTTATTAGTCTATTTTGTTTCTTATTTATTATTTTATCTATTATGTTACTTTTATAACCATTGGCTATCGCTATGTGTTTAATAATTTCAACTTCATTTTTATGGTCTTCTGTGGAAAGGGGCAAAGATAGCAATCTATGTACCATGCTATTAAAAAATGCCATTTTATGTGAATAAGGGTGGTAAGACGAGGCATGAATAGCATGATCAGTGGTTTTCGGTTTCCTGTAAATATTAAAGTTAACTTTGTTATCAATTTTTGTTAAAGACAAATCTAAGAAATTTATTTTATTATTCTTTTCTGTTTCTAATGTAAATTGCAAATTTTTTGTTATGGTATTCAAATATTTATTAAGCATCTCTAATTGTCTGCAATTACCATTGTAGATCACTATCGTGTCATCCACATATCGACGATAAAATAAGATTTTGTTGTAATGTTTGTTTTTTGGTGATAATATTTCGTTATTTTCGATGTGGTTTAAATAAATTTCTACCAGGATACTTGATAGTGGGGATCCCATTGCTAATCCATCTTTCTGTAAATAATATTTATTATCAAAAGTAAAATAATTTTGTTCCAAAATTACTTTTGTCAAATTAATAATCTCATCAACTATTTCATGGTTTAAAGTGGCTATTGATAATAATAAACTTTTTGTTATTTCCAAAGTTTCGTTAATTGGTACATTCGTGTACAAATTAACTATGTCAAATGAAGCCAAAGTATGTCTTGGTTCAATTGTAAGTTTTTTTGTGAGATCTACCAATTCTAAACTATTTTTCAAACTGTAGTTCTTATTAAACACTATATATTGTCTTAAAATTTTATCAATTTTTTTGGCAATTTTATACGATGGTGCACACATGAAATTTACTAAAGGACGGACAGGCATGTTATTATTATGTATTTTCGGAAGTCCTCTAAGTCTAGGTGCTTTAGGATCTATCATTTTTTAATATTTTTTTCTCTTTATTTGTTATAATATATTTGGTTTTGTTTAACACTGATTTCACATTACTATTAAACCTATCAGTGGGGTCACACTTAATTTCAATATTATTGTTTATGTAAAATTCCTGTATTTTACGTTTATAATTCTCGTTAGTTAAAATTACGAGTGTCTGGCCTTTGTCAGCTTTGGTGACAATGCTATTATTGTCTATCAATTTCCTTTTTATTTCATTGAATATTTTGGTTTCTTTATTGTAACTAGTTTTTATATTTTCGGCTTTCAAAACTTTCTTTATTTTATTATCAACTACATGTCTTACAACTGTTCTTGTTTCCTCATCAGATATAGCATTTATTGCCGTTTCAGCATTCAAAATTTCATTTATAAGTGATTGTTTGAATCCTTTGTTTTTAAAACAGTATTTTAAGCCTTTGTTTAAAAGGTTAGTTTCTTCGTTATTGAACTTGATTTCAGTAAGATTAACTATACGAGGATAAAATTGATGACTTATTGTATTGTTCTTTTGAGGGTCGTTCTGTTCTTTCAATAGGTTACTAATTTTTTTATTTTGTGTTTTCTTTTTCATAATAACAGTTTTGTTTATTTGTTTTTCTATTAAATATGTTACATTGTCGATTTGTGATGGATGTAAGTTTTGTAACAGTTCGAGATGTTTTTTCATAAGTACCGTATTAAGTAAGCTCTTTTTACTATATAATTGTTTGATTTCATTTTTGATCCATAATTTTGTAGCTAATTCTTTAGTTTTTTAGCACTATAGGACTTAGATGTAATTTTTATCTGGACAAAATTCGGTACGATCCGCAAATCTAAACATGTCTTGTTGTATCTGATATTTAGTGTTGTTTTTAATAGTTTTAACTTAATATTCATATATTGATAGGCAATTTTTGCTTGACTAGCTTCCAATTTAAACATTTTATTTGCCTCCAAAAGCGTTTTAAGACTATAAAACAGGTTAATCACCTTCCGTCACGCTTCTTAAAATCCGAATACAGGACTACTCGAGTTTCGACACATTAAGTGTCATCATCAGATCCTCAATGAATATGGGTAAAACTACATTTGTTGATGTATGCACATCTCGTTAAACGATAAAAACAACACATACATAGTAACAAAAATATTTAAATAATTTGACACACATTAAAAACAAGACAAAACAGAACGAAACACAATACACGCGGCCGCCGCGGACCTGCGCAGGAACACGGTACACAGTAAAATTAATCGATACCGATTTGACCTTTGATAAACTTTATTGATCTGACACAGCTAATATCTCGTTCTATATCGTTGACTCTGTTGAATAAAATATTATTTTTATGGATTGATTTTTCATTTTAGATGCGATCGTAATTCTCTTTAGCGGCCTTATATATTTCAAACCGTTTGAGAGTGTCCAGTTTAAGAGATTTCCTGCATTTATATAATATGTCCAAATTCTCACTAATACTTTTACTTCCATATTCCTTAAGGAATGGAAGTATGGTGATGGCAAAAAAAATCGTGTTCGAGATTATTGCAGATTCTGATTCTACTACACTCAAAACATGAAAAAAAGTCGTTTTCCGAAAAGTGTCTGTGTGTCTGTCTGTCTAACTGTGTCTGTAGATTTTTTTTCTATGGCAAACGATAACTGCCGCAAATTCAAACAGAATCAAATAATTTTTTGCATACAGCCCTGATTTGCAGAGTACTCGCGACCTATTGTTTTTGGTGAAGATCGGTTGAGGGAAAGGGGTAGTTTACCTGCAACGGTTTTTTTTTAGCAAGGGTAATTTTGTTTGTTTGGCAAACGATAACAGCCGCAAATTCAAACAGAATCAAATAATGTTTCGCATACAGCCCTGAATTGTAGAGTTCTCAAGATCTGTTGATTTTGGTGACGATCGGTTAAGGGAAAGGGGTAGTTTACCTGTAACGTTTTATGTTTTAACAAGGGTATTTCCTATGGCAAACGATAACAGCCGCAAATTCAAACAGAATCAAAAGATTATTTGCATACAGCCCTAAATTGTAGAGTTCTCAAGACCTATTGTTTTTGGTGAAGATCGGTTGAGGGAAAGGGGTAGTTTACCTGCAACGTTTTTTTAACAAGGGTATTTTCTATGGCAAACGATAACAGCCGCAAATTCAAACAGAATCAAATAATGTTTTGCATACAGCCCTGATTTGTAGAGTACTCAAGACCTATTGTTTTTGTGTGAAGATCGGTTAAGGGGAAGGGGTAGTTTACCTGCAACGTTTTTTTATCAACCGTATTTTCTATGGCAAACGATAACAGCCGCAAATTCAAACAGAATCAAATAATTTTTTGCATACGTCCCTGAATTGTAGAGGTCTCAATGACTTTCGATTTTGGTGAAGAACGATTAAGGGGAAGGGGTAGTTTACCTGCAACCTTTTACGTTTTAACAAGAGTAAAGTACTTGAAAATTTATTTAAACTTTTTGAAACAATGGTAATTGTTAAAAATAAACTAATTTTGTTGCCAGGCAATAAAATTATAATTTTTTCATTTTAATGTAATATAATATTTTTCATTTAATACAGCAATAAAAAGGCAGGTAAGACACAGCCTGGCTGTTTGGCTGAAAATGATTTTAAATATAAATCTTAGAATATGGAAGTCATGTATGGTTTCCATACCGATATTTATGTTGTGATCTTGTAAACTTAAATGTTCCGCAAATGTGGATCTTCCTATATTTGATTTAGAGCTTGGGATGTGTTCTTTATAACGCAATTTGAACGAACGACCCGTTTGTCCTATGTAGAAATTTGAACAATCCGAACAATTAAGCCTGTATACACCAGTACCGTCGTATTCATCGAAAAACTTATTTTGATTTTTAAACTTAAGTTTGTTCTCGTGTTTATTATTTGCTTTTGAAGCCAATACAATATTTTGTTTTTTCAACTGGTTTTTTAAAGTGTGATGTATGTAACATTTCGCCATACTCTACTGCGATATATTTTACTTTTTCTTTAGGCACGTCAATATTTATTAGTCTATTTTGTTTCTTATTTATTATTTTATCTATTATGTTACTTTTATAACCATTGGCTATCGCTATGTGTTTAATAATTTCAACTTCATTTTTATGGTCTTCTGTGGAAAGGGGCAAAGATAGCAATCTATGTACCATGCTATTAAAAAATGCCATTTTGTGTGAATAAGGGTGGTAAGACGAGGCATGAATAGCATGATCAGTGGTTTTCGGTTTCCTGTAAATATTAAAGTTAACTTTGTTATCAATTTTTGTTAAAGACAAATCTAAGAAATTTATTTTATTATTCTTTTCTGTTTCTAATGTAAATTGCAAATTTTTTGTTATGGTATTCAAATATTTATTAAGCATCTCTAATTGTCTGCAATTACCATTGTAGATCACTATCGTGTCATCCACATATCGACGATAAAATAAGATTTTGTTGTAATGTTTGTTTTTTGGTGATAATATTTCGTTATTTTCGATGTGGTTTAAATAAATTTCTACCAGGATACTTGATAGTGGGGATCCCATTGCTAATCCATCTTTCTGTAAATAATATTTATTATCAAAAGTAAAATAATTTTGTTCCAAAATTACTTTTGTCAAATTAATAATCTCATCAACTATTTCATGGTTTAAAGTGGCTATTGATAATAATAAACTTTTTGTTATTTCCAAAGTTTCGTTAATTGGTACATTCGTGTACAAATTAACTATGTCAAATGAAG
Source organism: Magicicada septendecula (assembly GCA_034769895.1). Taxonomy (NCBI): domain Eukaryota; kingdom Metazoa; phylum Arthropoda; class Insecta; order Hemiptera; family Cicadidae; genus Magicicada; species Magicicada septendecula. The sequence continues at coordinate 96,389,168 of CM068370.1, read as the reverse complement.
CCAAAGTATGTCTTGGTTCAATTGTAAGTTTTTTTGTGAGATCTACCAATTCTAAACTATTTTTCAAACTGTAGTTCTTATTAAACACTATATATTGTCTTAAAATTTTATCAATTTTTTTGGCAATTTTATACGATGGTGCACACGTGAAATTTACTAAAGGACGGACAGGCATGTTATTATTATGTATTTTCGGAAGTCCTCTAAGTCTAGGTGCTTTAGGATCTATCATTTTTTAATATTTTTTTCTCTTTATTTGTTATAATATATTTGGTTTTGTTTAACACTGATTTCACATTACTATTAAACCTATCAGTGGGGTCACACTTAATTTCAATAATATTATTGTTTATGAAAAATTCCTGTATTTTACGTTTATAATTCTCGTTAGTTAAAATTACGAGTGTCTGGCCTTTGTCAGCTTTGGTGACAATGCTATTATTGTCTATCAATTTCCTTTTTATTTCATTGAATATTTTGGTTTCTTTATTGTAACTAGTTTTTATATTTTCGGCTTTCAAAACTTTCTTTATTTTATTATCAACTACATGTCTTACAACTGTTCTTGTTTCCTCATCAGATATAGCATTTATTGCCGTTTCAGCATTCAAAATTTCATTTATAAGTGATTGTTTGAATCCTTTGTTTTTAAAACAGTATTTTAAGCCTTTGTTTAAAAGGTTAGTTTCTTCGTTATTGAACTTGATTTCAGTAAGATTAACTATACGAGGATAAAATTGATGACTTATTGTATTGTTCTTTTGAGGATCGTTCTGTTCTTTCAATAGGTTACTAATTTTTTTATTTTGTGTTTTCTTTTTCTTAATAACGGTATTGTTTATTTGTTTTTCTATTAAATATGTTACATTGTCGATTTGTGATGGACGTAAGTTTTGTAACAGTTCGAGATGTTTTTTCATAAGTACCGTATTAAGTAAGCTCTTTTTACTATATAATTGTTTGATTTAATTTTTGATCCATAATTTTGTAGCTAATTCTTTAGTTTTTTTAGCACTATAGGACTTGGATGTAATTTTTATCTGGACGAAATTCGGTACGATCCGCAAATCTAAACATGTCTTGTTGTATCTGATATTTAGTGTTGTTTTTAATAGTTTTAACTTAATATTGTTACAACACAAATAAGCCAACCCAATACCAGGGATGAACAAAACAATATTGAATTTAAAATAATACTTCATGTTAAATAAAAATGATTAAGTTAAATAAAATATAAAAACTATGACTCGATAAAGGACGACATGACCTAACCCAAGTGATTGACCCAACAAAAGGAAACAAAAGAAGAAGGGAACCACGAAAAACAAACGAGAAGAAAACCAAAGAAGTGAAGAAAGTGATTAACCAAACCAAAAGAAGAAGAAAAAAACCAAAACCTAAACAAAAATGAAACAAGTTCATGGAATTAAATGACTCAATGTAACACGTTGAAATGTACCCAAAGGAGAAGGTGGAAAAACCAAGGTATTAACCAAATACAATGAAAATGAAGAAGGAGGGAATTAGATAAAAATGAAAACCAATAATGATACACAAACAAGTAATAAAGAACATGAGAAGGAGAAATAATGCACTCAAAAGTAATATTGGAACCAAGACCAATAATTAACCTATGAGAAAGGAAAAAGTAAATGTCATTATCCATTAATGGACAATCGTAATTTAGGGAAGAAACCCTATTAAACAATGTTAAAGATAAAAATGATAAAAAAGCAAACTAAACCCCAATTTAGAATTAGATATAAGAATAGTATTGTAAGGATATAAAATTGTTAATAGTATTAAGGAAATATTGTAATGAAAGAGAAAAAATGAATAGTGAGATAGTAATTAGAGGGATTACCCATTCAGAAACACTTAAAAAACAAAAACATTTGTGAAGTGCAAAATGAAAGTGTAAAAACCCCAAAGTGTAGTGATAAAAAAGGTACACTAATTAAATTATAATTAACTATAAATAATTTAAAAGTGAAGGTGATGATTGAATGAAAATAGTGTAAAGTATAGAATGGAAATATAGTGAAAAATAGTGAATGATAAAATCATTAACAATTAATAAATCCTAAAGAACGCTGAAAGTTTAACAGTGAAAAATAATAGTGAATAAGTATGTTGTGAAAAATAGTATTAAGTATAAACTATAAAGAGGTATTGAACACTGGAAAGTGATAATCACCATAATAAACAAAACAAAAAATATAATTAAGGAGTTTTAAAAGCAAGTAATCATAGTTCAAAGGGAGAATGCCAGGAAAGAGTAAATTGAAAGTGTTAACATGGAGGGAGAGTAAAGATTGTTTAGAAAGTTAAGGAGTTAGATACAAATCAAAAAACACCCATGTTATAAGGGATCATTCATTATAAGTTCATAAAAGTAATGTTGTTAGTCACACTAAAAAATAATATAAAATAAGATGTATTGTGAACAAAGATTAGCAAATAATAAGTTAGTTAAATAATTATTCAATCAAGTTTATGAATTGGATATGGCTGTAAGAATTATACAGACCATACGCCTACATGTTATATTTAAATAAGATCAAAAAAGTAGTAAATAATAGCCACATTGTTATTATCGGCAAAGGAAATACATAAAAATGTTAAGAAATGTATGACTAGAAAATATGGAAACTAAAGAGTAAATAATTGTGTATAAAGTAATAGTGACATAATAATAACACATAAACAGACTCAAAACACAACACAACCAACTATAATAACAAAATAAAGCCCATTAGGCTGAAATGAAATGTAATTTAAATGAAATAAGTCAAATACCATAATGGCTACTTAGGCCTATGAAAATGCTAACTGTCAGAAACAAACAACTACAAATTATAACAAATTAACAAAGAAATTAGCAAATCTGAGGTGAAGGATTCACCAAGAATAAATTGTAAATCATTTGTAAAATAAAATATTAGAATAAGCATTTGTATACAAAAAGAAATGTAATTAACAAGTATTAACATAATTGTAAAAACATAAAATCTAAAATTACCCAAACTTGTGGGGTATCAAAATAATCTATGAAAGGAAATAAATACTATAGTGACAATATTTAATAACCAGGAAGGAAGATAGAGGAATAACAGCAGTCAGAAGATATACGAAGAATTCGAATTTTGATAACAATACATCATCTCAAAATCAGCCAATCAAAATCATTCAGTTGCCATAGAAACGACAGTTGAAGACAGAATTACGGTTGAATACCGTTACAGAAGTGAAGCGTCAGTCAAACAATACAGAAGCCAATGTTCGGAAGAACGATTTTCTAATAAAATAATGTAAAACAGTAATCAAGGTTCATAACCATGACGGTATAAGAAGCAGACGACCCATTTATAGCAGTCCACTCGAGATCCAGGTTAATTAAACTGAAAATTAACTGAAAGGTATGACCAGATACTCCACGAAAAGGACGCCCAACCTACTGAAGCCCAAAAACTAATGAAAAAAGAACTTATTGCAGCCAAATCCTACCCGATCAAATGAACGAAGACACCAAGTCATGCTGAGGTGTTAAGTACAATTAAATTACCTATTTTCAAAAACCTAATCACTCTAAATTTTACTAAAGGTAAATTTATCTCACTATAAACAAATATTTCTCTTTCACAGATTATTTAAGTAAAATAAAACTCACTGAAAATTTGTTAAGATAAAACATAACCTATTATTAAAACACGAACTTTCAAAACACATTTAACGACACTAAAGAACAGATTGTAACATCACACATTATTATTTATGTACACTTAGCATAAGGTAAAATATTTTTATTGTAACCATAGGAATTCTTTAGCTGATAATCACAAGAATCCCGCAATTTTGGAACGAAATTAATTGTAATAACTTAACGTTACAGACCCATACTGATGCTGCTCGTTCCTTAATCGATTCGTCAACTTTGGGAGGAAGAGTCTTATGTACAAAGTCGGTGCAGATTTATTATAAAATAATTGTCAAATTGAATATTTTAATTATCACCCATTAAAAAATAACTAGTACAGGGAGTAACCGTTGTCATTATTTCATAGGGAGTGTATACATTACTTGTGTTTATTTATGAAGAATAGATTTGATGAGCAGCGAACCAGTCGGCGTTTGCACAGCAGTATCGACAATTCAGACGGCCGTACGAGTGGGAATTATTTGAACGCCCCGACCGTCACCGATGAAAACTCCTCATACAATAGTTTTAGTTTTTTAATAAACGACTTGGCGCCACCCGGGATTAACACACCCCTATAAGTAACAGGTAAGGTTACTTCCGTGTTATACTGGTGATTACCGCAACGCTACTTACGGACATCGTTAGCCGCGAACATTGATGTAACGACCCCGGTGCGAGACGAACGCACTAACATTCAATACACATACAAAATTGGTGTACATTTTACAGATACGCAACAAATAAGAGCGAATAGTTACAGATTGACGACTCCAACGTGAGGCTTCAACGAAGACGAGGTCGTCTTATTTACTAGTTACAATATTCATATATTGATAGGGAATTTTTGCTTGACTAGCTTCCAATTTAAACATTTTATTTGCCTCCAAAAGCGTTTTAAGACTATAAAACAGGTTAATTACCTTCCGTCACGCTTCTTAAAATCCGAATACAGGACTACTCGAGTTTCGACACATTAAGTGTCATCATCAGATCCTCAATGAATATGGGTAAAACTACATTTGTTAATGTATGCACATCTCGTCAAATGATAAAAACAACACATACATAGTAACAAAAATATTTAAACAATTTGACACACATTAAAAACAAGACAAAACGGAACGAAACACAATACACGCGGCCGCCGCGGACCTGCGCAGGAACACGGTATACAGTAAAATTAATCGATACCCATTTGACCTTTGATAAACTTTATCGATCTGACACAGCTAATATCTCGTTCTATATCGTTGACTCTGTTGAATAAAATATTATTTTTATGGATTGATTTTTCATTTAAGATGCGATCGTAATTCTCTTTAGTGGCCTTATATATTTCAAACCGTTCGAGAGTGTCCAGTTTAAGAGATTTCCTGCATTTATGTAATATGTCCAAATTCTCACTAATACTTTTTATGTTGTGATCTTGTAAACTTAAATGTTCCGCAAATGTGGATCTTCCTATATTTGATTTAGAGCTTGGGATGTGTTCTTTATAACACAATTTGAACGAACGACCCGTTTGTCCTATGTAGAAATTTGAACAATCCGAACAATTAAGCCTGTATACACCAGTACCGTCGTATTGTTTCGTTCTGTTTTGTCTTGTTTTTAATGTGTGTCAAATTATTTAAATATTTTTGTTACTATGTATGTGTTGTTTTTATCGTTTGACGAGATGTGCATACATCAACAAATGTAGTTTTACCCATATTCATTGAGGATCTGATGATGACGCTTAATGTGTCGACACTCGAGTTTTAAGTCCTGTATTCGGATTTTAAGAAGCATGACGGAAGGTAATTAACCTGTTTTATAGTCTTAAAACGCTTTTGGAGGCAAATAAAATGTTTAAAAAGAAGTGATTGGAAAGCCAACTATGGGTATCAAGACAAAAATTTGCTTGTTCCTGAGCTGATAGAAGTGCCCGAGGGAAAAGTGGCTGAAGATGAGGTTACAAAAGAGGCTGACGAGAACCAAACAGACTGGGACCATCGTACACCACTATTCCTCATGGCGTATAGATCATCAGTACACAACACAACCAGCATGACTCCAGCAAAATTGGTGTTTGGGAGGGAGATTCATCTTCCTGGGGACTTAATGTTCGGATCATCTGAGACCAGGGGTGCCCATCCCCCCCAAGTCTCAGCACTCCCCCAATTGAAAAGCCCCCCACTAATAATGACCCAGGGGGTGCAAGTGTATTTCACCCACTAGCCATCACCGGACTTCACTTCAACCATTTTAAAACTAATGTTTAGGTTATGTCTAAATTTATTGGCTTGTTTCTTCTTACAATGTTCTAACCACTTGTGTTTTCGATGAGTTGTGTTACATATAACCTCCATACACTTATACTTAAACGATTGTTTAAGTTTTTTTCGGCATTTTGACAACTATCACGAAACACGAGATTACATTCCAACCCCAACTCACACAAACAAAGCACCGCACTACAGAGTAAAACTCACGGGCAGACTGCCAGCGCGCGCGGCTGGTCGGACCAGTAATAAGAACTGAGGACCCGCCCCCTTTACTCCACTACCCGCCGGTCTACAAGCTTAGCACACGCACATATTTTTACATTCACGATTTATTATTCATGGACCGTCTGACTCATTGACAGGATGTTGCTGCAGGCTGCCAGGGTCAGTTTTCCAAATTCCAAAACAAAATTTACTACTAGTTGTACTGGTAGAGACATTCATGCCACCAGTTCATTAAAACAGTCATAAAGATATGCAATTGCTTTAGTTTTTTACAAATAGCTTAGTTTGTTGCACAAACACGGTAAAAATTTCCATCAATGTTGGATTTAAAATGTTATTCTTGAAAAAATCCCCCCAAAAATTCTCAATGCGCAACTTGCGCTATGATCCCCCCCACTACAGATTGGATTATCTCTTGACAAACTAGAAGTGATCAGATGTGACAGCACTGCAACCAACACTGGATGGAAAAATGGGGTAATTCGTCAAATCGAATTACATGTGGGAAGACCTCTACAATGGAGTGTGTGTCTTCTACATTGTAATGAACTACCATTCCGCCATTTGTTCCAACATCTTGATGGCGAAGAGCTGCACATCAAAAGTTCAAAAACCGATATTTTGTCCGTTTTTCAATAGATTGCGCGAACGGTTAATACTAAAATATCAACTATTTCTTTGCTGAAATATACTATTGGGACCCTCAACTAAACAAAACGTGCTATAGCATTTTTAAAATAATTATGGTAATTGTAAAAAAAATTTTGAAAAATATCTGATTTTGTCAATTTTTACAAACTTTAGCGGTGATGCGCGAATGGAAGATATCAACCGATATTTTTTTTCTTTATGTCATTTTCTTTCTACATACCACAGGACACTTTTAAGCACTATAGTGTTTGAAAAAAAAATAATTATTTTTTTTTGACCCACCCTAGTGGGCACCCCTGCTTGAGACTCAGTCCCAAGAGCCACAGAACTATTCCTCGCAATTAGAAAACCAACTGCGAGAAATGAATCGCTTGGTAAGAGGACAGCTGAAGATTGCCAGTGATAAAATGAAAACTCGGAATGACATTCGCAGCAATAGTGTGGGTTTCCAAGAAGGAGATCAGGTCTGGTTGTTCAACCCAAAGCGCCGTCATGGTCGCTCACCCAAGCTGCAGTGTAACTGGGAAGGACCCTACACTGTGAAAAAAAGAATGAACGATATTGTTTATCAGATTCAACAGGAAGGGCAGCGAAAGTTCAAGGTCGTCCACGTAGATTGCCTGGCTAAGTACTACTTCAGAGAATGGTTTGGTTAAGGAGGAGGCAGTGTTACGACGTCACAGAACAAACTATGTGTTTATCAAACGTTCCAGAGAGATCCAGAATGTAAGCGTGTGGCGTACGTGCTTGTAGACGCATTTGCGAGTCTTCTTGATCCCGCCAGCCATGGGGACTGTGTCAAGGCCACAGTTAATGACGTAGTTCATACGGACGCTAAGACGCAATTAGGAATCATCTAGATTTTCGGCGACTATAAATACATGGCGGCAGCGGCCTTAGAGTCCGTATTAGTGCGATATATTTACACAGCGGTTTGAGTTATTACTGTGTATGTTCAAGTAGTTATTAGTGAAGTTTTGCGTTTTATAATCAGACGGTATAATTGTAATACAATTGTGTTTAATTTTAGTGGTCATTTTATTGTGTGTGAACAATTTTCATTTGATTTGTTGTGAGACTGTGTTGTTAATTATGAACTGTTTAACTGTAAAAATTAAAGGTGTGATTAGTGACTTAATTGGTGTCTTGTATTTCTGTTTCCACTGTACCTACGACGATCGAGTAGACCGTCGTAACAATATGTATTTTCAATATTTTGATTAGCATATTTTGTTAAAGAGTTTGGAGACTAAAATTGTCCCACACAAAGTAGTAAAAGGGACTTTATTTGATAATACACTCTGAAGAATATCACACGGAACTTTGTTACTATGCACATACTTCTATCTCTCTGATACTTACTTTCACTCTGCCCTGCCTGTACACATTCCATAATTTCTCAAATATTTCTCATTCACCATCATTTTTATAGAACACCTAAACCATTTTCAACTTCCTCAGCTGAAATTACCTGTCCAGGTAACCAGTAGGAAGGGGAGACCTTCAGTATGGCTGTATGTCATGATGAACAATCCACATTCTATAGATATAAATCCACATCAGTCTGCTTTGGAAGCAAGTGTCTGACCACTATCACTCATACTTTATAGTAAACAAACATTATTTTTCCACAGCACGGATTTATCAAACTTGTCACAGTTACAGATACATATGAATTTAAATTTGTGTTATGTTTAAGAAACTCCCCTAGTTGTTAAAAACCAATCTGACAGATGTTATTGGTTGTGTAGTAATAGAAAAAAATCGGTATCGAGAACCATACATGACTTCCATGTCCTAAAATTTATATTTAAAATCATTTAAATATTAAGTAACTAAGTGCATGCTTGAGTTCTGAAGAAATGACATATCAGCTAAAATGGTACCCCCATGTCAGGTGGGTGAAGACTATCCTCAACCTTCATGAGGAAGGACTGTACTTTTGGATAAAATGTTTGTACATCGAACGCAGAGCTGTCAAAAGGGAGCTGCGATCTGATTCCTGTAATGAAATTGGGCTCTCGCTGCGAGTTATCGGCCGAGGGTGAATGATGTCTATAGTGTTATCAAAGTCTTTCCTGTCAATACTATACTAGTCATTTTTCTTTTTTAAAATTGAGTCTTTCTTTCTTTCTTTCCATTCGTCTTCTGATTTCCTGAATGATGATTCTGTTCACCCGTATAATTAAATTTCTCAGCAAAACATTTCTTCCTTAATACGTTTGTGTCTTCTGTTTAATACCCACCATTCTGATCCATGTCATAATGCTATATTCCACACAGGCTAGTAAATAACTAGCCATCAGGGAGGTCAAAATATTTTCCAGGAGGGGCAAACAATTTTCCATACATACATACATGCACATATTAGTTTGTAATCTTATATTATAATAGAAACAAGTACACAGATTGTATTAATTTATTAAAACATTTATTGCTTCAAAATATGCATAAAATTAATGGCTTGTAAAAGTTAATGTTTGATCTCTATTAAGTAGTGCTCAAGTTTTCAAAGTTCTAATATTATGATGCCCGTAATCAAAACATCAGAGCAGGTTTTAGTGTGTATGAGAGCACACTGTGAACAAAAATTTTCAACATTCCCTATGGAGTGTTGCTCAGAGTAAAGCTGCAAATCTACAGAGTACGTTTCATAGAACAAACACACGGAAAGAAGGAGCGCTCCGAAGTCTCTCATGACCCTGAGCATCTTGCAGAGGGTTCATTCCCTAAAGACGAAAAGTCTGTCTATGAACCGTTCCTCTGTAAACACGTGCTGTTACACTGGCCAGCGATCCATAGGAAGCAAATCGCTGTCCACGCTGGACACATTTTCGGCTTGCATGCGTTGTGTTGGTGTGGGTTTCAGCACTTTACATTTACAAAGTGTGCAAACGTAAGAAAAAAAAAAAATGAACGAGGCCAGAAATAACACGAATTGTGTGTGTCCTGCCTGCCTTTTTATTGCAGTAATCACAACAATAAAACTTTGAAAAAGTAAACATTACATAATTGAGACATGCTTGCCTGCCAGGAACAATCTGTCTTCACCCATAGATGATTTACATTAAAATGAAAAGTATCGGTATGGAGAACCATACATGACTTCCATATTCTAAGATTTATATTTAAAATCATTTTCGAAATGAAATATTACCATAGAAACTACTTCTTTCTACTTACTGCTTCAGCCTTAACCACAGTACTGTGGTCACTAACGTATACCACCTCACGTTATCGCACTCGATTTTCACTGATGATGGAAGTCGATGGCATTGCCGAAACGTCTGGTTTTGTAGAAAACATTGGACTACGGCCAAATATTCCGGGAAGAAATTTTAACAAAAACTACTTCTTTGTTGCCGATAACGTTGTACACATATATATTAAAATATGCATAAAATTAATGGCTTGTATACGTTAATGGTTGATCTCCATTAAGTACTGCTCAAGTTTCCAAAGTTTTAATATTATGATGTCCGTAATTAAAACATCAGAGCAGGTTTAGTGTGAATGAGGGTACGCCGTGGACAAAAATTTTCAACATTTCCTATTGAGCGTTGCTTAGAGTAAAGCTGCGAATCTACAGTGTATGTTTCACAGAACAAACACGCGAAAAAGAAGGTGCGCTCCGAAGTCACTCATGGACCCTCAGCATCTTGCAGAGGGTTCATTCCCTAAAGACGAAAAGTCTGTCTATGAATCATTCCTCTGTAAACACGTGCAGTTACACTGCCCAGCGATCCACAGGAAGCAAATTGATGTCCATTTTTTCGGCTTGCACTCGTTAATGTTAGTGTGGGTTTCGGCACTTTCCATTTAAAAAGCATGCAAATGTAAGAAAATAAACATAAGTGAGGCCAGAAATAACGCGAATTTTGTGTGTGTGTGTGTGTGTGTGTGTGTGTATGTGTGTGTGTGTGTGTGTGTGTGTGTGTGTGTGTGTGTGTGTGTGTGTGTGTGTGTGTCTTCCCTGCCTTTTTATTGCTGTAGTCATAATAATAAAATGGAAACGAAAACATTACATAACATAACTGAGATATGCTTACCTGCCACGAACCATATATTATTTTATACATGTATATTAACTCATACATAATTTACATTAAAATGAAAAAATTATAATTTTATTGCCTGGCAACAAAATTATTTTATTTTTAACAATTACCATTGTTTGAAAAAGTTTAAATGAATTTTCAAGTACTTTACTGTTGTTAAAACGTAAAAGGTTGCAGGTAAACTACCCCTTCCCCTTAACCGATCTTCACCAAAAACAATAGGTCTTGAGAACTCTACAATTCAGGGCTGTATGGGAAACATTATTTGATTCTGTTTGAATTTGCGGCTGTTATCGTTTGCCAAAAAAAAAATTTCCCTTGACAAAAAAAACTGTTGCAGGTAAACTACCCCTTTCCCTCAACCGATCTTCACCAAAAACAATAGGTCGTGAGTACTCTACAAATCAGGGCTGTATGCAAAAAATTATTTGATTCCGTTTGAATTTGCGGCTGTTATCGTTTGGCATAGAAAAAATCTACAGACACACACAGACAGACAGACAGACACACAGACACTTTTCGGAAAACGACTTTTTTTCATGTTTTGAGTGTAGTACAATCAGAATCTGCAATAATCTCGAACACGATTTTTTTTGCCATCACCATACTTCCATTTCCTTAAGGAATATGGATGTAAAAATGTATTTTATTGCCTGGCAACAAAATTATTTTATTTTTAACAATTACCATTGTTTGAAAAATTTTAATGAATTTTCAAGTACTTTACTCTTGTTAATACATAAAACGTTGCAGGTAAACTACCCCTTCCTCTTAACTGATCTTCACCAAATTCAATAGGCCTTGAGTCCTCTACAATTCAGGACTGCATGCAAAAAATTATTTGATTCTGTTTGAATTTGCGACAGTTATCATTCGCCACAGAAAAAATTTCACACACACACACACACACACACACACACACACACTTCAAATATCAGTATGGAGAACCATACATGACTTCCATGTTCTAAGATTTATATATAAAATCATTTTCGAAATGAAATATTTCCATGGAAACTACTTCTTTCTACTTATTGCTTCAGCCTTAACCACAGTACTGTGGTCACTAACGAACACCATCTCACGTGAGCGCACTCGATTTTCACTGATGGTCGCAGTCGATGGCACTGCCGAAACATCTGGTTTTGCAGAAAACATTGGACATGGCCAAACAGCCTGGGAAGGAATTTTAACAACAAACTACTTCTTTGTTGCCGATAACGTATTACACATATAAAAAATTATCCCCTCCTCCCCCTTCAACTATAATTTTCATTTATAGAAAATTACCCCCACCCCGTTCAACTAGCCTCTTCATTTATAGATATTTCATCTACGTTTCTACAGTGGATTATTATGATCTTCTTATCAGGATACTTTATTTATTAAAATTAAGTAATTTACTCTTGTTAAAACATAAAACGTTGCAGGTAAACTACCCTGTCCCCGTAACCAATCTTCACAAAAATCAATAGGCCTTGAGTCCTCTAAAACTCGGGCACATATGTAAAAAATTATTTGATTCTGTTTGAATTTACGGCAATTATCGTTCGTCATGAAAAAATTAATCTTGTTAAAAAATAAAATGTTGCAGGTAAACTACCCCTTTCCCTTAACCGATCTTCACCAAAATCAACAGACCTTGAGTCCTTTACAATTCAGGAACGTATGCACAACATTATTTGATTCTGTTTGAGTGTGCGGCAGTTATCGTTCGTCATAGAAATAATGCGAATTTTGTATGTGTGTCCTGCCGGCCTTTTTATTGCGGTAATCACAATAGTAAAACTTTGGAAAAGTAAACATTACATAATTGAGATATGCTTGCCTCCCAGGAACGATATATTTTCACTCATACATGATTTAAATTAAAATGAAAAATATAGAATTTTGTTAAAGTGAAATGAAATGTTTCCATAGAAACTACTTCTTTGTTGTCAATAACGTAGTACACATATAAAACTTATAAAAATTTACCTCCTCCATCATCAACTGCCATTTTAATTTATAAAAAAATTATCCCCTCCCCCCTTCAACTACCCTTTTCATTTATAGATATTTCATCTACCTTTTTACAGTGGATTATTATGACCTTCTTTTCAGGATATTTTATTTATCAAAATAAGGCATTTTACTCTTGTTAAAACGTAAAATGTTGCAGGTAAACTACTCCTTTCCCTTAACCAATCTTCACCAAAAACAATAGGCCTTGAGTCCTCTACAATTCAGGGCTGTAAGCAAAAATTATTTGATTCTGTTTGAATTTGCGGCTGTTATCGTTTGCCATAGAAAAAATTCTATACACAGACACTTTTCGAAAAATGACTTTTCTTCATGTTTTGAGGGTAGTACAATCAGAATCAGCCCTTATCTCGAACACGATTTTTTTCGCCATCACCATACTTCCATTTCCTTATGGAACATGGAAGTAAAACAGACACTGAAATAGATGGTCTGTCTGTATTAAATCTTAATCCACACTGATTAAACACTTGGTATGTTGTATAGCATCAATGGAATACATACTGCTACGCTGAAGACATAGGAAAGAAGCAACATATGACACTTTGCATGTACAGTGTGTGGCAGAATTGTGTACCATGTGTGGTAGGTCAGTCACATGCCCCTTCCCAGATTTTGCCTGACTGTTCTACCAGCATCCAGGCCTGTTGTTTCACTGAAATGCCACACAACAGGTATATACACAGAGCAGCCAGCGTCTGACAATGTTCAGTTAGATCTGGTGATATTGCAAGTGCAGTTTGGAGTGATTGTTGCGGTTTAGTGGAAAGTGATTGTTTTATTTACTGTGACACTATCATAAGGTGACATTTTTTGTTGTCTGTTGGATAAATTTAACTTGTATTATTATATCTTTGTTTATTTCTAATTGTTGTTTGCTTCTAATTAAAGTTGTAATTAGTGACTTCATCTGGTGTCAGTTATTCTGCTTTCACTTGTAACGTGTATTTTTTAAAATATTTATAAAATCGTACAAGTAGTAAATAATAGCTAAAAATAATGTGTACTAGCAGTTATATTTGACAAAGAAGTATGTGAGTGTGTGTGAAGGGAAAGTTTGTAAGACTGTCCTTTTGGCATTGTAACCTACAGACAGCTTGATGTGTTACGGCTTTAACACAAGTTAATTGTTTGACAAAAAGAGTGACACTTACTAGATGTATGTGAGACGTTGTATTTCGCATCAGGCAGCTGCTCTGAGTGAAGAAAGGCATAACCCCCAATAAACCAATCTACCCTTTTTAAAAACTTTGACACAGACTGAAAGCAAAGAGTTTGTCAATTCGATACGGTACAACATTAGATGCCACAACAATTGCAACGTAGAAATTTGACAAAAGTCGTGATTACAAAGGAAGATTCGTTCCAGACTCAAAACAAAGCCAGAGTGCAGCTTGAAGATAAACAATGGTGCAGCAGATCGAACAATACCAGTATTGTATCTATGTCAAAGCGTAACAGAAATTGGACACTAGGAGACGGCCACGAGAGACAAAGAAATGTCGCCTGATGTACAAGGGGAAAGTGAAACTCACGAATTCTGGAGTGCTTGAATGAGATTCCTAGTAAATAGAGAAAACGGCTGTAGGAACAATCAGGACGAATGGTAGTTCGACAAGAGAATCACGTGTAAAGCAGAGATACTCGAAAACCAATGACGAATATACAATTTGTCACACTGGCTAAAGAACCAATAAGAGTATCCAAGCAGATGGAAGATTCAGCAGAGGTAGGCGGGAGGAGAGTTTACTTGGTAGATCTCAGAACAGAAACACGGCAGTCTAGTACTCATCTACAAAGTGATCACCACGAGTCATCTTAACTCGGTAACAATGTTTAGTCATCGATTCATTACATAAGCGTGAACAACTACAAGCGTTTTACACAATTTCAGAAGTGCGCATATCTAGAGTCTTGAGAACGGTTACTTCAGTGCGAACATTCAATTTCTCAAAGTGAACAATGAAGTGAATACGACAAATCGTACGAAACTCGTTGTTATAATTCTCACTAAATTCTAAACTCAAAGCAAGAGAGTTGAACAGTTAATCGCGTTCGACAGACTATTAGTATAAAGTAATATCACGCGAAGTCAACATGTAAACAGACTTTACAATTAATTAACTTCACCGTAATTTAAACAAAGTGTTGGAGAATACGGATACACAGTACAATACTAAGTGAAGACAAATTCAATTAACAGACATTCTACAATTACAAATAATTCACAAGAAACTATAAACATTACAGCAGCTTTTATATAATACAGAACACATCAACAGAGAAACTCAGTGCGTATTCTACAACAGAGACATTAGACATAAAATCAGCAATCTAATAAACTACTTTAAAAAACATTATACATGAACTTTACCAACATCAATTAAGGACGCTCATATTCAACACAATACGAGTGCCGTGAAAAGTGAACAGTTCGAGAATTCTTCAATAATTAAACAGTGATTGTGAGGTGCAGTGACCGCGAAGGGATATGTAATCTACGACTACGGAGACCAGCACTACTAAACACAGAGGACCACATGATGTCACCGAGAGTATGAACTACGAATAATCAACGCTCTCAAACTAATGGTACTTTAGAGTTAAGTCAATAAACTCAATTCATTCAAGTCAAAGAACTCACACTAATAATTAATTAACCTTGAGAACTGCCTCTCAGTGCTCTGCATTCGACTGAAGCGAAATAAAACGTCAATTAGTAAATTCTTAAAAAATCATATCTAAACAGTAATCTAAATTTGCCAAATACAATTGTAGATTATAATTTACAATTATAAGTGCTAGAAAATTATTAAATGTTAATTAATCGCGATTTCAGAGATACTCATTGTTAAGATAAGAGAAGTGATTCTACTTAAGGAAATATCCATACAGAGTGTTATATTTATAATTTGCTACAACTTAATTAATTTAATAAGCATTAGACATAATATTGTTGTTGTGTGTTTGGCAAATGAATCCTTTATATCCACATCCTTGTAGATATGAGGTGGCGCCCGGGAAATTGAAACATTTTGGCAGTAAGTGATTTTTTTAATTATTAATTTATTACTTGTTTAACCACCCCAAGTAAGAAATCTTTATATCTGACGCCCAACGTGGGGCAAAATCTAAATTTAGATTTGTCAAAAAGGCAGATGAATGAATTGAGTTAAATAAGTTAACTAAACTGAGAATTAGAAATAAAATAAAAGTATTAATAAATAGAGTAGACATTAAGAACATAGGGCTAGTAATTGTAACTACAGTTGCTTAGTCATGGTTCGAATATATACGGTATATGTTGACGCGAAGTAAGGCACGCAAAATGGAAAAAGAAACACCTTATACGACAATGGCCAGTGAAGAAGAAACACAAGCACCAAGGAGAGCTGAAGAGAGCGAAGAGATGGAGATATATAACCAAATGGGAGATCTTCAAGTCATAGAAATGATGGAGGAAGAAATCAGAACGGATATTGAAAATATAAGGGCAGAAGGACCACGCGCAGAAGTTGAACAAGTAAGTGCGACAGTACGACACACGGAGAAGGAACAAATAAGGGCAGAAGGACCACAGCCAAAAAGTGAGCTGCAAATGCTATACGAATTGATGAAAGAAGATAACAAGAAATTACAGAATAAATTAGAAATAAGTCTGAATAAATTACAAGAAGACAATAAGAAGATACGAGAAGACATTCAAGATGTTAAAGTAAATCAGAAGAAATTAGAAGAAAAAGTCGAAGTAAATCAGAATAAATTAGAAGTAGCTATTAAGGATATTACAGTAAAGCACGCTAAGTTAAGAGAGGAGATAAAAAACGATATGAACACGTTGCATGACAAATTAGTTGGTGATATTCAAATAGTGAATAAAACATGGCGTGAAGAATTGAATAAGACTGAGCATAATTTTGGCGAGGTGGTACAGCAACAAAGTGAAAAATTTAAGTGTGAAATACAAAAAACTACTAAAAATTTAAGTGAAAATTTAAATCGAATCAATCAGGAAGTGAGAAGAGAAATAAAAACAACGAAAGAGGTCGTCCGAGAAGAAGTCAGAAATATTTCTACCATAAACAAAGAAGAAATGGAAGAACAATTAAGAAAATTAGCTGAAGAAAAGGGTCGATGCATCGACGAGATGAAAGAAGATCAAGAGCAATTAAAATGAAAATTAACAGAGTTGGAGTCAAGACCAATGGTAAACAACCAAAATACTATTGTGGCTAACCAAGAACAGTTAAAGGAGGTACGGTACAACGGACGAGACGCCTACCCCATGGAATTTCTAAAAGAATTAAAAGAGGTTAAAGAAATATATTACCCCAGCGGAGGTATTAAGTGGATTAGCAGGCATCTAGAGGGTGAAGCAACAGTATGGTGGAGAATCGTACAATCCCAAATACATACGTTTGAACAATTCGAGGAGGCGTTTACCAAGAAATTCTGGAGTCCACAAATTCAAGAAAACATCCGGGACAGCTTGGAGTACGGATGTTATTATCCGAATGGTAAACTCACTATGGAGCAATACCTCGAGAATAAAATTCTACAGTGCAGACAACTGATCCCACCAATCTCGGACCAGCATCTAATTCGCAAACTTGCACGCCACTATGGTAAGGAAATAGAAGTTGCCATCATAACTAGAGGCGTTCAACAAGTAGATCAATTTGAAAGCTTATTAAATGAGTTTGCTACCATTCAACAACGAGAAATGAGAGGATCGTATCGGCAGCCACAACAGACAACGGTTGACAACGGTGGAAGACATATTAACAATGGCTATCATAAAACGAAGGGTATGAAAGTGGAGACTGAACACGAGGGTCACAGACCTGGGTGGCGCAATAAACAAATGTTTGGTACAGAGGATAGGGGAACAAAACAGCCCATTGTCAACACAGTAACAATTGAGCGTCAACAACCTGGCCCTTCACAAGAATCACGTACAAAAAACGACCAGCCAACCCACTGTCGCGGCAACAATACTTAGCTAGTAGAAAAATAAATAACCAGTTAGACGTAGCATTAGATTATATTGATAGATATTCGTGAAGAATTGGATAAAATGGATGAAGAAGAAGAAACCACTAATTTCCTGTACAATAAATGTCCGGAAATAAAAATAAAATTAAATAATGTAGAAGTAACTGCACTAATTGATTCGGGGAGTCAATTAAACGGCATTGCCGAAACGTGGTTCAACCATAATAAAGATAAATTAGGTAGAATCGAGCTATTAAACTTATCGAATACCAATATAAAAGGTGCATTCGGACATAAATCAAAATTAATACGAAAACAAGTACTTTTAGAAGCTGAGATTGATAATTATAAATTTGACTTAGTATTTTTTATCATCCCTGGACTGAATAAAGACTGTATACTAGGAATAAATATGTTGAAGGAAGGTGAGTGTACTATAGATTTCCAGCAAAATGTAATGCATATTAAAAATAGAAATTATAAGAAAAATGTAGAGGATCCTAATGAAATTGTACATATACATCAGATCGCTTTGGATAAAGAAACGGCCGATGAGGAATCTATTAACTTTCAAGAAGCTGTCGAAGAGTTAACTAATATAAATACAGAAACGAAGAAAAAATTAACTAAAATATTAATGAAAAATAGAAATCTATTCCGAGAAGAACCAGGCCGAATTCATGGATATGAACATGAACTACGTATCACGGACAACACCCCCTTCTTCCAAAAGGGATGGCCCATACCAATTGCCTATCAAGACAAAGTCGAAGAGGAGATCCAGAAAATGTTAAGATACGGAGTGATCGAGCGAGCGAGCAGCCAATATATCAATCCCATGGTGACAGTTATAAAAAGGGACCAGAGCGTAAGAGTGTGTTTGGACGCCAGGAAGTTAAACAAGGTGATGATACCTGACTTCGAAGGGGCACAACCAATCAACGAGCTCATTGCTAATTGCGGAGGAGTAAAATATATGTCATCGATCGATCTACGCTCCAGCTTCTGGCAGGTACCACTTAAGCGAGAATGCAGGGACTTCACCGGGTTTCTATATAAAGGAAAGACCTACCGCTTCACAGTCACACCGTTTGGATTAAAGACAAGTCTGGCCAGCCTGACGAGAGGGTTGGATACTGTGTTGTCAGATGCAGTCAAGAAATTTACGATAATATATGTAGACGACTGCCTATGTCTATCTAACAGTCTGGAGGAACACCTCACACATTTAGATCTATTATTGACCAATTTATACGAAGCAAACATCACAGTGAACTTCAAAAAAATCACAGTTTTTCCGTAGAGAAATTAATTATCTTGGTTACTGTTTATCAGTAGAAGGCCTTAGTCCTATGCCAGACAAGGTAAAGGCAATCCAAAATTTTCCACGTCCAAGAAATCAAAAGCAACTAAAAGGGTTTTTAGGACTTACAAATTTGTATAACAGATTTACCAGTCGATATGCTGAAACAACATCTTTATTAATACAATTGATAAAGAAGGGGCGCAACTTCAAGTGGACGGAGCAGCACGACCGACAATTTAAATTAGTCAAAGAATTATTTATAGATACTGTAATTTTAAAACACCCAGATCTCAAGAAGCAATATTATTTACAAATGGATGCCAGCAACTACGCACTAGGAGGGCAATTGTTTCAATATGATGACGAAGGACGCATCGCCGTCGTAGCTTTTACTAGCAGAACTTTCAAAGGTGCTGAATTAAACTATCACACAACCGAGAAGGAACTGCTGAGTATCATACATTGTTTGAAGAAATTTCGGATATACTTATTTGGACATAGATTCACAATCATAACAGATAATAAAGCTCTCACATTCCTACACAATTGTCGCCTATCAAATGCTAGAATTACCCGCTGGATACTGTGCATCCAAGAATACGATTTCAACATTATGCATTGTAAAGGCAAAGAAAATATTGTAGCCGACATACTAAGCCGAAACCCAGAGGACGCTATGGACAGCAGTGATGTCAGTTTTAGTGAAGAGATGGAAATTAATCGTATTACCTTGAAATTGGATAAGAAAATAATGAAGGATATAAAAAATATTGAGAAATTGCAGCGCCAAGATCCTAAATTGAACAAAATTATTTGTGAATTAGAAAGTAAGGAAGACTCTAAATTAAGTAATAAATATCAATATGTTAAAAAAATCCTATACCGACAAGACAAGAAGTCATGGAAAATATATGTACCGAATAACATGAAAGAAAATTTAATTCAAGAATTACACGTTGTATACGGACACTGCGGCATACAAAAAACCGAAAGACTTTTTCGAGAGTACTTTACTGGAGACAGAATAAACAAAACGATACATCAAATCATTACTAGGTGCGATACATGTCAGCGATGTAAGGATCATCATAAGAATAATGTAGGAGAAACCATACCGATGCTGCCAAAGAAGAAAGGGGAGTTAATCAGTATGGACTACTATGGACCCCTAATTACATTGACTGGAGGTGTTAAACACATTCTTGTTATCATCGATAATTTCACAAAGTACGTCAAACTTTATGCGTTGAAAAGAGCTACAACTCGTGCTACCATAAATAGACTCAAACAATATATAGCGTCATGGGGAAAACCGTTATCAATTGTCACTGATAATGGGACCCAATTCACTACTAATATATGGAGTTTACGAGAACTAGGAATTAAACCGAAGTTTACCGCTATTCGGAACCCTTGTACAAATATAGCCGAGAGAACTAACAGACAACTAGGCAACTTATTTCGAGTATTTGTCAAAGAGAAACACTCAAATTGGGCCAAGTATATCCAAGCCATTGAAATTTGTTTAAATGAGACATACCATAGTACCATTGAGATGAGTCCAATTGAGGCACACTTTGGAAAGAAACCAACCAGAGAGTGGACCAAATTTATTGACAGAAGTGTGATTTCCGAACCAACTACTTATAAGCCGGAAGACATTTATTTAAGAATTAAAGAAAAGAGAGAGCGACATGCAAATAAGATGAACCAAAGAGAACTAACAACATTCGCCATCGGTGACCTGGTATTAGTTAAAACATGTCCAATATCCGATGCAATGAATAAGATAATAGCGAAATTTTGCGACCTGTACGAAGGACCATATAGGGTTGCGAAGCAAATAAGTAAAGCTACTTATACGTTAGAATATTTGGACGAGAAGAAAGGAACAAGAGGAAATTTCAATGTCCGACAGCTAAAGCAATATATTACCTGACAAGAAGAGCAGTAAAAGGAAATAATGCATTAGTAACGATCGGTTACGTGAGTAAGCAAATTGTAGCACTCATATAATAAATATGATATAATAAAGTTATGTTTAATAATTGTAAAATTTTAAAGTAATAATCGAAGTAAGGTTATCAACTGACGATGTATATCAGAGTAAAGATTTATATTTTGTATATTATGTATAAGAATAAAAGTATATCTAAGAAAAACAAAACAAAGACATTGAACAATGACTAACAATGAAAGTAATGATAAGAACTAAGTGATAATTAATATGATATTATGAATTTTTTGTTGTTGTATGCATTTGCAAGTAGAAAATTATTGACAAATGAAAAATATATATAAGTGAATATTTAACTAATAGAAGTAAGAAAGAACAGTAATAGTATCTAGGTGAATAATTATATGTAAACAGATGTACATAATGAATTAGATAGTTGTTAATTCTATATTATGATATGTTAGGAAGATAAGTGGTCTGAATGGATGGTAGTGTGTAGGATTGTAAACAATTGTATAGGTTAGAATAGCAAACAGAAAAAGTGAAACCGCTAGTAGGACCCTTTGCCAAGTAACAAGGTGTGAATGAGAGAGTGACAGGGGATGAATGGGAGAGGTCATAAATCTCAGCCCAGACACAAGGGTACACTGTAGACAGTTTCGAACGTAAACAAACCAAGTTGAACGTACTCGAACCCGTTAAAGGGATTACATCACTAGCAATAAATGTAACTCATTAGATATTTACACTTAATTAATTAAAATTTACATAATTAATTAAAAAAAGGGCACAAATTTTATTATTTGATTTTGTTACACGCCATCAATTAATAAAAAATTTAAGGACAATATAACGTGTCTTTTTTAAAATATTTATAAAATTGTACAAGTAGTAAATAATAGCTAAAAATAATGTGTACTAGCAGTTATATTTGACAAAGAAGTATGTGAGGGTGTGTGAAGGGAAAGTTTGTAAGACTGTCCTTTTGGCATTGTAACCTACAGACAGCTTGATGTGTTACGGCTGTAAAGTTAATTGTTTGACAAAAAGAGTGACACTTACTAGATGTATGTGAGACGTTGTATTTCGCATCAGGCAGCTGCTCTGAGTGAAGAAAGGCATAACCCCCAATAAACCAATCTACCCTTTTTAAAAACTTTGACACAGACTGAAAGCAAAGAGTTTGTCAATTCGATACGGTACAACATTAGATGCCACAACAATTGCAACGTAGAAATTTGACAAAAGTCGTGATTACAAAGGAAGATTCGTTCCAGACTCAAAACAAAGCCAGAGTGCAGCTTGAAGATAAACAATGGTGCAGCAGATCGAACAATACCAGTATTGTATCTATGTCAAAGCGTAACAGAAATTGGACACTAGGAGACGGCCACGAGAGACAAAGAAATGTCACCTGATGTACAAGGGGAAAGTGAAACTCACGAATTCTGGAGTGCTTGAATGAGATTCCTAGTAAATAGAGAAAACGGCTGTAGGAACAATCAGGACGAATGGTAGTTCGACAAGAGAATCACGTGTAAAGCAGAGATACTCGAAAACCAATGACGAATATACAATTTGTCACACTGGCTAAAGAACCAATAAGAGTATCCAAGCAGATGGAAGATTCAGCAGAGGTAGGCGGGAGGAGAGTTTACTTGGTAGATCTCAGAACAGAAACACGGCAGTCTAGTACTCATCTACAAAGTGATCACCACGAGTCATCTTAACTCGGTAACAATGTTTAGTCATCGATTCATTACATAAGCGTGAACAACTACAAGCGTTTTACACAATTTCAGAAGTGCGCATATCTAGAGTCTTGAGAACGGTTACTTCAGTGCGAACATTCAATTTCTCAAAGTGAACAATGAAGTGAATACGACAAATCGTACGAAACTCGTTGTTATAATTCTCACTAAATTCTAAACTCATAGCAAGAGAGTTGAACAGTTAATCGCGTTTGACAGACTATTAGTATAAAGTAATATCACGCGAAGTCAACATGTACACAGACTTTACAATTAATTAACTTCACCGTAATTTAAACAAAGTGTTGGAGAATACGGATACACAGTACAATACTAAGTGAAGACAAATTCAATTAACAGACATTCTACAATTACAAATAATTCACAAGAAACTATAAACATTACAGCAGCTTTTATATAATACAGAACACATCAACAGAGAGACTCAGTGCATATTCTACAACAGAGACATTAGACATAAAATCAGCAATCTAAACAACTACTTTAAAAAACATTATACATGAACTTTACCAACATCAATTAAGGACACTCATATTCAACACAATACGAGTGCCGTGAAAAGTGAACAGTTCGAGAATTCTTCAATAATTAAACAGTGATCATGAGGTGCAGTGACCGCGAAGGGATACGTAATCTACGACTACGGAGACCAGCAACTACTAAACACAGAGGACCACATGATGTCACCGAGAGTATGAACTACGAATAATCAACGCTCTCAAACTAATGGTACTTTAGAGTTAAGTCAATAAACTCAATTCATTCAAGTCAAAGAACTCACACTAATAATTAATTAACCTTGAGAACTGCCTCTCAGTGCTCTGCATTCGACTGAAGCGAAATAAAACGTCAATTAGTAAATTCTTAAAAAATCATATCTAAACAGTAATCTAAATTTGCCAAATACAATTGTAGATTATAATTTACAATTATAAGTGCTAGAAAATTATTAAATGTTAATTAATCGCGATTTCAGAGATACTCATTGTTAAGATAAGAGAAGTGATTCTACTTAAGGAAATATCCATACAGAGTGTTATATTTGTAATTTGCTACAACTTAATTAATTAAATAAGCATTAGACATAATATTGTTGTTGTGTGCTGGCAAATGAATCCTTTATATCCACATCCTTGTAGATATGAGGTGGCGCCCGGGAAATTGAAACATTTTGGCAGTAAGTGATTTTTTAATTATTAATTTATTACTTGTTTACCCACCCCAAGTAAGAAATCTTTATACACTGTACAACACAATAATCTATGTGGCTGTCATAACAATACTATCGTTCGACACCAAAGTTAGAGGTTACATTTGTTATTACATAAATATTCAATATTCAATAACTTTTTAATTACTGAAAACATTTTTAAAAACTCACTTTCTCTCTTTT
Organism: Magicicada septendecula; assembly: GCA_034769895.1. Taxonomy (NCBI): domain Eukaryota; kingdom Metazoa; phylum Arthropoda; class Insecta; order Hemiptera; family Cicadidae; genus Magicicada; species Magicicada septendecula. The sequence continues at coordinate 96,364,822 of CM068370.1, read as the reverse complement.
TTTTGCAATGTAACAACTGTACTACAACATTACTTTATGGTGGGCGGCAACCTTGGTGAAAGTAACATGTGCAGACCCCCTGTTTTATGTCAGTCCAACCCTACATTTCATTGAGTGCGTAAGTGTTGATACGTTTCCAAAAACATTTACCGTGAAACATATATGCTTATATTTATTTAATTGTTTACTCTGTATTGTTACTAAATCACATTTCAACTTTCATTTAATACTGTCTGTGGATGTGTTTTCTGATATTGTATTTTGTAAACTAATATTTTATCTGCTTAAAAATATTGTTGCTGTTTACAGGGTAATTTTATTTAATTAAATAACCAGTAAAAATGTCTCTTATTAAGTCAAAGTTTGCTAAAAAGATTGTCCTCTGGATGTGATTTCTCATATGTATAAATTTATGGAAGATGAAAGGTGAAAAAAGATGGAACAAGTATCCTTCTAAAACAAGTTCAAAAACGAATAACACCAGCAATAGGACTTTCTGAAAGACAAAAGAGATGGGTGCAGGTAACAACAGAAAATGGACAGACAATGCTATTTTACAACACCACATAAAGAAAGGAAGAGGAAGTCGACAATATCCGTAGTAAGAAGAACAACTTATAATTTTATAAAATCGTGAACACAGATGAGACGTAGGCCTACACATCTCATACAATAAAATAAGTCGTGGTAAGAAGAATGAGGTGAAGGAGGGAATGTGCCATTAAATGAAGAAGACAGATTTATGACAGTATAAGCACATACAGATCAAGGTTCATAGAGGGTGGGTTTTAAATGGGGACAGAAATAGGTGATTTTTATGAGGATATGAACAGTAGAGATTTCAAGAAATGGATAATTGAAAGCTAATTCTGGGGTTACCAAAACGCGTATTGGACAGTAACGGATGTAGAAGTAGAAAAAGTGATGTTTTAGAGACGGATAATTTAGGACTGAGCACACTGAACTCCTCATTACCCCTACTTTTTGTGCAGCTATGAACCGGCCACCATAAAGTAACACGATTGTATAGGACACAATCATACAATAAACACAAAAAATTTGAAACATTCAAATTTGTGTTACAATTCTGTTTACGCTGACACCCTGTTGGATTTTCACACAATTTTTTTTTTTTTAAATTTATGATCCCTTTTTTGGGCCGGGGACGAAAAATTTTGAAATTTCCAAAACTTATCAGTGCATTCAGATTGTAGTTAAAATTCTCTTCAATTTGATAACCCCACGTGGGCTTTTGTGATTTTTTCACAATCTTGAACCCCTCACATTTCCCCTCCCCCTATTTTTTGGGGATCATTCTAAAAAAACAATAGGAATCTGTACAGTAAAAGTTCGGACACACACCAAGTTTTATGAAAATCAGTTGCTGCATTCAAAAGTTATCATGAGACATACCCCAAACAGAAGACAGACAGACAGACATGCTAAACAGGTGAGTAAAACTGAGAATTCACTTCATTCATTCAATAATCATCAATTTCTTGTGTTTGACAATCCAACAATAACTTAATTTTAACCAAAAAAATCACTTGTAAAAAACTTTAATATTGGTCTCGACTTATTTTTACTTCCATATTCCTTAAGGAATGGAAGTATGGTGATGGCAAAAAAAATCGTGTTCGAGATTATTGCAGATTCTGATTGTACTACACTCAAAACATGAAAAAAAGTCGTTTTCCGAAAAGTGTCTGTGTGTCTGTCTGTCTGTCTGTCTGTGTGTCTGTCTGTCTGTAGATTTTTTTTCTATGGCAAACGATAACTGCCGCAAATTCAAACAGAATCAAATAATTTTTTGCATGCAGCCCTGATTTGCAGAGTACTCGCGACCTATTGTTTTTGGTGAAGATCGGTTGAGGGAAAGGGGTAGTTTACCTGCAACGGTTTTTTTTTAGCAAGGGTAATTTTGTTTGTTTGGCAAACGATAACAGCCGCAAATTCATACAGAATGAAATAATGTTTCGCATACAGCCCTGAATTGTAGAGTTCTCAAGGTCTTTTGATTTTGGTGAAGATCGGTTAAGGGAAAGGGGTAGTTTACCTGTAACGTTTTATGTTTTAACAAGGGTATTTCTTATGGCAAACGATAACAGCCGCAAATTCAAACAGAATCAAAAGATTATTTGCATACAGCCCTAAATTGTAGAGTTCTCAAGACCTATTGTTTTTGGTGAAGATCGGTTGAGGGAAAGGGGTAGTTTACCTGCAACGTTTTTTTTAAAAAGGGTATTTTCTATGGCAAACGATAACAGCCGCAAATTCACACAGAATCAAATAATGTTTTGCGTACAGCCCTGATTTGTAGAGTACTCAAGATCTATTGTTTCTGGTGAAGATCGGTTAAGGGAAAGGGGTAGTTTACCTGTAACGTTTTATGTTTTAACAAAGGTATTTCCTATGGCAAACGATAACAGCCGCAAATTCAAACAGATTCAAAAGATTATTTGCATACAGCCCTAAATTGTAGAGTTCTCAAGACCTATTGTTTTTGGTGAAGATCGGTTGAGGTAAAGGGGTAGTTTACCTGCAACGTTTTTTTAACAAGGGTATTTTCTATGGCAAACGATAACAGCCGCAAATTCAAACAGAATCAAATAATGTTTTGCATACAGCCCTGATTTGTAGAGTACTCAAGACCTATTGTTTTTGGTGAAGATCGGTTAAGGGGAAGGGGTAGTTTACCTGCAACGTTTTTTTATCAAGCGTATTTTCTATGGCAAACGATAGCAGCCGCAAATTCAAACAGAATCAAATAATTTTTAGCATACGTCCCTGAATTGTAGAGGTCTCAATGACTTTCGATTTTGGTGAAGATCGGTTAAGGGGAAGGGGTAGTTTACCAGCAACCTTTTACGTTTTAACAAGAGTAAAGTACTTGAAAATTTATTTAAACTTTTTGAAACAATGGTAATTGTTAAAAATAAAATAATTTTGTTGCCAGGCAATAAAATTATAATTTTTTCATTTTAATGTAATATAATATTTTTCATTTAATACAGCAATAAAAAGGCAGGTAAGACACAGCCTGGCTGTTTGGGTGAAAATGATTTTAAATATAAATCTTAGAATATGGAAGTCATGTATGGTTCTCCATACCGATATTTACTTCCATATTCCTTAAGGAATGGAAGTACGGTGACGGCAAAAAAAATTGTGTTCGAGATTATTGCAGATTCTGATTCTACTACACTCAAAACATGAAAAAAAGTCGTTTTCCGAAAAGTGTCTGTGTGTGTGTCTGTCTGTCTGTCTGTCTATCTATAGATTTTTTTTCTATGGCAAACGATAACTGCCGCAAATTCAAACAGAAACAAATAATTTTTTGCATACAGCCCTGATTTGTAGAGTACTCAAGACCAATTGTTTTTGGTGAAGATCGGTTGAGGGAAAGGGGTAGTTTACCTGCAACAGTTTTTTTTTATCAATGGAAATTTTTTTTTTTTTGGCAAACGATAACAGCCGCAAATTCAAACAGAATCAAATAATGTTTCGCATACAGCCCTGAATTGTAGAGTTCTCAAGACCTATTGTTTTTGGTGAAGATCGGTTAAGGGAAAGGGGTAGTTTACCTGTAACGTTTTATGTTTTAACAAGGGTATTTCCTATGGCAAACGATAACAGCCGCAAATTCAAACAGAATCAAACGATTATTTGCATACAGCCCTAAATTGTAGAGTTCTCAAGACCTATTGTTTTTGGTGAAGATCGGTTGAGGGAAAGGGGTAGTTTACCTGCAACGTTTTTTTAACAAGGGTATTTTCTATGGCACACGATAACAGCCGCAAATTGAAACAGAATCAAATAATTTTTTGCATACGTCCCTGAATTGTAGAGGTCTCAATGACTTTCGATTTTGGTGAAGATCGGTTAAGGGGAAGGGGTAGTTTACCTGCAACCTTTTACGTTTTAACAAGAGTAAAGTACTTGAAAATTTATTTAAACTTTTTGAAACAATGGTAATTGTTAAAAATAAAATAATTTTGTTGCCAGGCAATAAAATTATAATTTTTTCATTTTAATGTAATATAATATTTTTCATTTAATACAGCAATAAAAAGGCAGGTAAGACACAGCCTGGCTGTTTGGCTGAAAATGATTTTAAATATAAATCTTAGAATATGGAAGTCATGTATGGTTCTCCATACCGATTTTTTAGTTTTCCTTTCCATTGCCAAAAGGTACTGTATTAAATGATATTTTCAAACCAATGACACCAAAAAAATCAGTCTTCAACTGTTTTTTATGTTAAAAATCAGTCTTCTACTGTTTTTTATGTTAAAAATCAGTCTTCTACTGTTTTTTATGTTATTATAACTGAATGTTTTCAAGTAAAATACTGACAACATTTTGATTTTTGTGACAGTAACAGTAACTTATGTATACAAATTAATCAACACATAAGCAGTACTTAACTGAACAACAGTACAGAACCAAAGTAATAACAACAAAACCTAAACAACATAAAATGGGAGCAGTGTAACAGACTGTACAACAGAACAGAGGTGTAACTACAAATTTAGTTTATCAGAAATGCTTTGGTTTATGGAAATTGTCATTTTTGCAACTGGAATTCACAAACAATTTAATAGTGTGATTGGTAAATTTTTTTTTTTTTTTCTTAGAGTGCGGGCTTGTTATACAGGACTAAATGCGATAGAAAACTGGGCATTTTAAAGGTTTTTTTTTTGAAAACTAATAATTCGTTTAATCTTTGATCAATGATAATGTTCCAAACATCAAAGAAATTAACAGAATGTCCTCTTTGAAACTGTATGAAATATGTACACATATCAACACTCCATAATACTGTCACTTAAAACAAACCAAGTTTTTATTTTTTGAAAAAGTCTAGTGTATGTTATTACAATTATGAAATTTATTTAAACTACAAAACACTTTTGTACCTAATAAATAGTTTAGTTTATGAATGAATGTAAGCTCTCATGGCTGGAGTTGTCACTATTATTATTAAAATTCACTGTGCTGTTGAGGCCATGGTCCAAAATGTCTACAACAGTTAGAACTAGATGTTTTTGGTGTAGAAACAACAGCCATTGTCAGTAGTGCTAGAACACAGATTTTGTAAGCCCACGTAGGGCTATGCTGAGACAGTCCTAACCCACTACAGGTACTTGTACTAATAACTTTTTTTATATAAGTTTAATCAAGAAAGTTATGTTAGTGGTTATAATCACAAACAGAATGATCACTGTTGCACACCACTATACAAAAATTATTCCAATTAGCGCTTTCAAGCTTCTTAGCTCATCGTCAAATCGGAAAATCTGACGATGAGCTGAGAAGCTTGAAAGCGCTAATCGGAATCATTTTTCTATAGTGGTGTGCAACAGTGATAATTCTGTTTTTTTTATATGGTAGAACTGATTCCTATGCTGGTAAGTAATGTCCGGCCCAATCACATCACACTTTGTCCTGATATGGTGTCTGCAGCATGAATAAGTGCAAAGAGACCTTTGTGACAGTACAAAATGGGTATAATTATTTTATATGGTGCAATAATACGATCTATGTAAAACTGAATAAAATATGACTTTCGAAATTGGGATGGTATGAATCAGCCAGTGTGACGTAGACATTACCGTCACAGAATAAATAAACCTAACCATATATGGGCACGAATTTTTAGCGATCCCACTGACATCATGAGAATATCACAAAATGAACACGTGTTTTATAATACGGAACGCAATTTGGGCGTTTACAAAAGTCTAGCACATTCGATGAACAACAGATGAGATGGGGAGCGGAGAGCGAGGGGTACCACATGACCAGCTCATATAGTGTACACTCCGAGATCGCCATCTTCCTGTTCGAACCAGATAGTCAACCCGTACGGGTGTGTTAACCCAAGTCCACAGACAAAGTCGATTTAGGCCTTTAAAAAAGTGAAAATCCATACAAAACCGTGTTAAATAAATTTCTTCGAGTATACAAGTTAATCACCAAAATTAATTAACAGTTTCGTGAGTGTCGAAACAAAAGTGCACTACAAGAACAATGACACCACATGTGGAATAACGTATCCAGATAAGTACTTTTGAAACTAAGTCGACCAGCCAACTATCAACAACTATGTATCCAGCATTAAAACACTAAATTCAGATCGTAATGAGAGCTCAGAAGTACTGATTCGCCCTGATAGATTAAGTAAAGTAATCTTGTGCAAATAATGATTATGTATGTTCAATGTTGGGTGATTTACTAATTAAATTTACAATTTACTTAGAAACCTCTGATGATACTGATATTTTACAGGAAAAAAAAAAAAAACTGGATCGTAGTAAAAATAGGGAGTGCAGAATTCATTCATTTTCGACACACCTATTGCTAGTGTTGTGTACGCGCGTATTTTGTTGGTGTGTGTGAAACCTGTCCGGTCCTGAAATGTAACCAACCCTTTTCAAATAAAATAGTTGTATGTTTATTTTAATTATAATAAAACTATGTACGATAGGATAAAACAAAAGACACCAAAGTGTATAGAAATTATAGGTAAATAAAGTGTTAAAAAACCGTACAGATGTGACGAAAAGCGCAATTACTATACGTAAAAAATGAATAACTCTTGTTGTGAGTACCATAAAGAAGTGCCATTTACGTATAGTAATCACATAAAAATTAGTGATAAATTGAGCATCGAGTGATGTGAAACAAACTTCGTAATTCGCGAAAATTGTGACTTGAACCAGAGTGGGGAAAGTGACGCTCGACAGAGTCTGACAGATCAAATATTGTTCAGACAGGAATTTTTGCATGACCTGACTATAAATACCAGGTCGCGCTAATAAAGTTTCTTCTTCTCGATTCAACCATTGCCGCAGGAGGCTATGTCAGTCGACGACGCCAATTCACATCTATAGTGAGAGTCACAGGACAAACTAGATGTCCAACCAGAGCCGCAGAATACATACGATGAGGTCTATGGACACACTGGCAGCATATGACGTGAGACGAGACGACTATTAATCAGCACATGCAGTGGAACACGACCAGAGGACCAGAAGGAGGACGTACAGATGAATAACCACGTCAAACGAGGTGATAAAAAACCATTGTAATCATAAACATTTGAAAGACACTAATTAAAGTTGGAATGAAAGACATTCAACCAATATTAAAATAAATAAATTATACATAAATGTAAAAGCAGAATAAAAATTAGAATAATATTTCTTGTATCAAATTTAGTAATTAGTAACGTAAATGATAAGAGGAATATTTAAATTTTGAATTAATGTAATTAGTAAAGTCTCTGATGATAAAGGAGAATGCATATGCAGTAGAAAGTTAAAACAAAGTAATATAAAAGAAATTTGAATAGAAGTAAATTCAGTTTTGAAGCTAATGAATCAGCAATTGCAAAAAGATGTTTTATTAATTTTATTCACGTATATTTATTCACATAAATAAAATAATATTTTATGCACGGTATGTAGACGATACGTTTTTAATTTTTGATGGTACTACAAGACAAATCGAATTATTTAAAAACTGTTTAAATAAAATAAATAGAAACATCCAGTTTACTCTTGAAACAGAGGTTGATAACAAGATAAACTTTCTAGATTTAACCATCACTCGACAGATGAATAAACTAAAGTTCAACATTTATAGGAAACCGACTACCACTGACACCACAATACACGCAGACTCTCATCATCCTCTTTCACATAAAATGGCAGCGTACAATAGTTTCATTCATAGATTATTGACGATTCCTTTGGATGATAATGACTTCCGTGATGAGCTAAATGTCATAAAATATATCGCGGTTGCCAATGGTTACAGTAGTTTAACCATTGACAAACTGTTGAGAAAACATGAAAAAAGAATGCTTAAACCCCGAATAAACAACACGCAACAAATTTTTATATCTACTAATTACACTAGCTTTATGTCTAAGGTTTTGTCTTCTATATTGAATAATAATAGTTTCACTATTTCATTCAGGACTAATAATAAGTTACTGGATATTCTCAAACCGAAAAAACACACGCCTCCAGAAGAAAAAACTGGCATATATAAGTTAACATGTAATGATTGCGAGTGCTTCTACATTGGACAGACTGGGAGAGGTTTCCTTAAACGATTTCGAGAACATTTACCTAAGAAAATAAGAAACATTGACAACATCAAATCAAATTACGCCCGACACCTGACTTCACACAATCATAATTACACAGATTTTAGTTCCAATTTAATACCGTTACATGTGTGTAAGAAGGGCCGTTTCATGAATGCCTTGGAGGAATTTGAAATTTACAGTGCATATGCAAACCCAATGAGTCGCGATATCGTGTTAAATGACCACCTGAACTTTGTATCCAACCGATTGTACGATACCGCCTTGAGTCTGCTCGCTGGGGCTACGATAAGGTAGCAACCGCTCAGTGGCAGAGTGAACTTGAACGGGTGCGCACCCAAATCCGCGTACGGTTCATATGCAAATCTTGACATTTTAACTTCATAACGATCTCGCAAGAGTGACAGTTTTAACTTTTTAATATCTGATGATGGAGCATACGCTCTGAAACGCGTCATAGACGAAGCATAAGAAATCACACGGCGGATAATTTAAGGTAATTAATTTATTAATATTAACAAATAAATTTGTATTTGCAACCTATATACACAAAGATATACTGTTGTAATACATATATATTGTAACGTACCAAATTTGGCAGTTACATAGAGTAACTAATTATTACGTCAAGTAATGACGGGAGATCATGAAAATATTTCAAAATACGTAAAATAATGTAAACAAAAAGTGTGTATCTACAGAGATATATTATTGAAAAATTCCAACAAAGAAGAAGGAAGGGTAATATAGCATCATCGAGTACAAGAGAGAAAGAAAATGACCACGAGCCAATATAAAATGTTAGAAACCAGGCCCAATAGATTCCAACAGTGAGGGGAAACAACAAAAACCATAACCATTAAAATGAAGAGAAGACAACAGAGTCCCAACAGTGAGGGGAACCAACAAAAGTTACAACCATTAAAATGAAGGAAAGACAACTCAAGGACAACCACAATGATGGTAAAACAACCAATTTATTTATTAGTATAAATACTATGGACCAATGACTACCACAAATGGAAATACTGAAGAAGACGATTAAATAGAAGAAGAAAGGAAGAAGAAGAGCAAGGAAACATAACATGAAGAATGAAGATACTATATGGACAATACAAGAAATCACCATTCACCAAGTATACAAGGAACTATGCTAGTGACCGGAAGAAGTATAACTATTATCAACTATGAAGAAACCAGTGTTTAGCATAATTAAGCAATCACAAACAGTAACAGTGAAAACTTAATGTAAGTGTGAGAACCTGTAACAAGTTAACCATTTTTAACCCAAATAAACCCCACAGACAATACAAGTGAGAAGGTTTATAACAGAGGAAAATGCGTTACCATTATAGTAGAAACATCAAAGATTAAATAGTTAAAATGCACAGACAATTAGTGTGACTAGTTTAATCAAGATTGTAACCCAAAATAGATAATCATAAGACCACCAAGAGAAATGTAAGATAGAACAGTAAAATAACTGTTCATAGGAACTGATAATAAAAACTTTGTAAGCTTTAAAATGAAATATAACTGAATGCCACGGCAAGACAGAATAAAATATAAAGAAAGTCCAGAATAAATAATAACAAACAAGCTAGTTTGTTAGGTATCAAACAAACAATGTACCAAAAACAAGGTACAACACAACAAGAAATGTAATGCTATTAGATTAAGAATAATTGTGTTATTGTTTAGGAAAATAGTGTAAACATGTGTATTATTTAACAATTAAACCATTGTAATAGAGTACCATAATGAAATCATAATAGTAGAATCAAATACTGCAAAAGAATATGTTGCACATTGATACATAACCTCATAGGGAGTACACCTATAACATAAAATCATATATGTTAATTAAACCAAGCAACTATCAACAATTGTTTCAATCAAAGATTCATTATGAATAGTAATGCAAACTAATAAATAATATTTATACTGAGAGACACAGCAAATAAAGCAGATTAAATATGATAACATATAGCCAGAAGAACAGAAACCCTATGTAACAAGTTAGTTAAGCAAAATACACTATTAAAACTTGTTAAAAGATTACTGAAAATATTACCAGTAGTTAGAAAAGTATCTAATACTACTATGAGAACAGATCACAATTATAATAATAGTAGTTTTATAATCAAATTATTAGAAACTAACTGACTATGATTGTATAGCCAGATGTAAACAAACACTATGTAACAAGTTAGTTAAGCAAAATGCACTATTAAAACTTGTTAAAGGATTACTAAAAATATTACCAGTAGTTAGAGGGAGATCTGATACTACTATGGAAACACATCCCAAATGTGATAATAGTAATTTAGTAGTTGATTTATTAGAAACTAACTGACTGTCATTGCAAAACCTGATGTAAACAAACCCAATACTAAGAATTGGAAAGCTTTCAGATAACAAAAGACTGATAAATATATTAAATAAGCAAGGTACTATAATTGTACACTGTTTTAATTTATACCATCATATACCTCATATGGTAAAATAATTGAAAAAATGACAAGTCCAAGAGTTGAGAACAGAAGGTATTTTGATAAGACTGTTAATATATGAAAAACAACATTTTTCATAAAACAAAATGTGAACAGATGTAAATAAATGTATGTATTATTGTTAGAATGCCAAACAAATGTATTTAGGTAAGAAATAATAGAGTTATAAGCGATTATAAACAATCGAATATGGTCGTTTGAGGACGCCATTACCAAATATTGTTGAAAAGTAATTACAACTATTTTCTGTATGAAAACGAACGAGAAATGGACTCGAGACGTTTAATAATGAGTGATATAGTGTAATTGGTGCAAAATATGGTGAAATAAACTTATTCATATTAAAATTCACCATATGAATTTGCGAAACGGCTTAGTGCGTTAATAATGGACGGATTTTATCCTTGTTTAGACTTTAATTAAAGCCGCAAGTGTCTGCGATCTATTGCCACTAACCATTCAACGATACGATAATTAATAAAAAAGTTATAGCAATTATAAACTTTTCAGTTATTTTGTGTATCAACGCTTACGTCACATTTAATCTCTAACCCATACAAAAATTGGTAAAAAATTAAAAGTTTTATTTAACTAAGGTGTTTTGGGGTTAGAGAGTTCGACAATTTAAACCAATCAAATGACTTAAAATAACCAGACAAGCAGGAGACGCTTAGGTGAAGCGTTCAGTCATCATTGAGTCGTCAAAGAGTATTCAACGAGCAAGGTTGATGAAGAAAATTGTTAAGTTTTATTTAAACAGTGCGAGTCACATTCAGAAGTTACGCTACACACATAACCTGCACACAACATAATAATAACGAGTGTCCAGTGTAAAGTGAATTAAATTAATAAACCGGCCAGTGTATAATAAAGGTCGTGTTTTCGTGTTTTGTGTTTTATAAATAACAGGGAGTACTCTATTTTTATTATTAAACGAATTAAATAGAAATAATAATTTTCGTTAGTGAACGAAGAATTATTGTTTGGGTACTGCACTAGTCAAAGAGTACCGAAGTGCATAACCAATGATGAAAATTATCAGAATTTAACAAATGAATTATATCGTAATTGATAATTTAAAAAATAAATGTTTTTTAATTTTATAATGTTTGAAAAAATCAATATCAATTTAAATATTGAAAATACGAGTGTAATGAATAGTCACTCACTTGACTCATTTCGTTTGAATTGACGAATAAATAATTTATTGCGAAAAATATTCTAACCAACTGATAATTATACATCAGAAGCAATATAATTAAAATGTATGTATTAATATTATTAAGAATTGAATGAATAATTAATTTATTCAAAATAACTACTTACTTTTGTTAACTAACCTAGAAATAACCTTGACAACTTTGTCACCAAGTAATGAATCTGTTCTCAAATAATTTCAATCCAATGAAAGCTATCACAAGAGTTTTTTTATTATAGATTTTTTCTCTTGCCAATAAATGATTTTTATAACTAACAAATAAATAATAATAGTAATTTTTAATAGTGCATCACAAGGCACGTGTTGTCAAAATAACTGCTGTATCAGTCTACTCACGTACGATAGTACGTAACATATCGGTTTATGGTACCGACTTTTGTAATTTAAATATTTGTTTGTTTTTTTTTGTAATAATTCTTTATTAAACATTATTAACTAAGATAACATCTTGTATCTGGTATCATGCAACTTCCAAGAACACACGAATTTGGTAATGTAACTGAGTAAAGAGGACATAACCTCTCTAACTAAAATTATTGTACCAGACCCCAGTGTTACCAGCCTTGAGGTTAAAAGAGCTCAAGAATTGTTAATAGTAATTATTGTTTTGTGAAGACATTATTAGTTGATTGTTTGTTTTTTTAAAAGAGTTAATGGCATTTCAGAATTGTTAATAAATCTCAATTTATTTACCAAGTGGAACACAGTTTTGATTTTTTTTAAATAGTTTAATTTTCATAACCAGTTCTATCAGAAGGTGGCGGTAGAATTTGAATTTTCAATATAATTCCAATTATAGTTAAATCATTATTTCACTTTATTGTGCATGTGTATTGTGTAAGATATTCAAATAGAATATCTGTATATGTGTATAAAGTGTATGTTGCAGCAGAAGAAGTCACCGAATAGAGCATTGACAACATCCACATATGGTAAGTGGGGAGGTCAACAGTGAAGTGCTAAATACTCTTTTAAACTGAGAGAATTAAACGCGAACACCCACAACAACGCTATTAATAATCAACACTAATAATAATCAAATTTAATAATTTAAATCTTATTATATTGTATTAATAGTGCATACTTAGATACGTTACAATATATATATATATATATATATATATAAAGTATTTAAAATTTTTTTTAATTTTATATTTATATTACCTCAAGATGTTCTTTTCCTTATTTGGAACATGTTTCGAGAGTTCCTGTTCTCTGATTTTCGAAGATGAGAGAACAGGAACTCTCGAAACATGTTCCAAATAAGGAAAAGAACATCTTGAGGTAATATAAATATAAAATTTTAAATACTTTATATATATTATAATAGCTAAACACCTCAGTGGCCATGCTGGAGTAAATACCTCGTTCCTTAATCGATTTTCGTCAGCCTTGAGAGGAAGTGTTTCATGTAAAAAGTCGGTGCAAATTTATTATAATCTAATTGTCAAATTGAACATTTTAATTATCACCCATTAAAAATTACTATTACAGGGAGTAACCGTTGTTATTATTTCATAGGGAGTGCATTATATTACTTGTGTTTATTTATGAAGACTAGGTTTGACGAGCAGCACTCAAGTCGTCATTTGCACAGCTGTCTGCAAGATTCAGAAGGCGGCACGAGCGGGAATTATTTGAACGTCCCGGCTGTCACAGCTGAAAACACTTTATTAAGTAATTTTAATTGTTTTAATAAACAATTTGGCGCCACCCAGGATTAACACACACCTATAATTATAAACAGGTAAGGTTACTGCCGTGTTATACTGGTAATTACCGCAACGCTACGGACATCGTTAGCGCAAATTTGATGTAACGACCCCAGTGCGAGACGAAAGCACTAACACATACCATACAACATACACGTCTTTTACAGAGACGCACCACAATATCTTGTTACAGATTGGCTCCCATCGCGGGGCTTAAACGAAGACGAGGACGTCCCATTATAACGTTACAGATTGGCGACCAACCGGTGAGGCTTTAAAAGAAGACTAGCGGCGATTATGAGACATTCGACGGTTACAATACAAGTGAAAAAATATGAAACAGAAAGATATGACACAACAACAAACGAAAATGGCCAAACAACAGAACCAACTGAGCTATGCAGAATGGACGACAGAGTTATTTAAAAAATTCAGCAAGGAAATGGAGTACATCAAGAAGAATACCACAGATCACGAACGAGCACAAATGAGTTGTGCGAATGGAGTGGGATCACCAAACGACAAAATGTCACTGAGAGATATTTATGATGAAATGTGGAAGCTGGACACCAAGTATAATGAAGAAGAGACTATCGGGACAGCCCACGAAAAACGTGATAACAATGTGGAAAGAATGACTGAAGAAGATTGGGATAGATGGAATGACAATGAAGCGCAAATGAGAAACGAAAGAACGGGAGTATACGGACAGGTGACAGAGGAATTTACACAGGAGGAGTATGAACAATGGAGACAATCAATAAGACAACCAGAACAACCAATACAAACAGAAAATGCAGAATTAAGGGAATGGATAAGGGTTATGTTTGAACTATCCAGAGAAGATATTTGTAATTGGAGGAAGGTACATAATCAAGTAGAAGAGTTCAAGGTAATGCCAAATAATAAAAAAATGAAACAACCAAAAACCCAAATAAAAAAAGAAGTAGTCAAGGATGTCAAAGTGAAGCAACAGAAGAAAATGCCAGGACAACCACAGAAAGTGACCCTGCAGGACGTAATGGATTTAATGATTGAACTTAATAGAAAAATGGATGAAGATGTTAAGAAACAGAGGGAAGAAGATAATGAGTATTTTAGGAAACAAAGAGAAGAAAGGAAAGAGGATTCCAGAGAATTCAGGGAAACCATAGATAGAGGTTTCAGAGAGTTAAGAGAGACAATACATAGTAGTTTCTTTTTAGGTTAGTTGTCTCCAAGTCGCTTATATTAATATAATAGATATTTACCATATATCCGTCGTGCGACTTCGTTTTTCTCGTCTTATTTTGACGCGTTTCGGCAACGAATTGCCATCTTCAGAAATCTTAATCACTCATAGGAGATCGTTAAAAAATTAAAAACACTAAAAGTGCACTTTTACCGTAATGATTTTAGTGTTTTTAATTTTTTAACGATCTCCTATGAGTGATTAAGATTTCTGAAGATGGCAATTCGTTGCCGAAACGCGTCAAAATAAGACGAGAAAAACGAAGTCGCACGACGGATATATGGTAAATATCTATTATATAGTAGTTTCAAACCATTGCATGAAACACTGGACCGCATTTCGGAAGATATCCAAGAAACGTGGAACAAGAACAGGGAACCGGTGAATGAGAAAATCAAAGAGAAGGAGGAGGAAATAGAGAATAAAGAAGAATCAAGTGTATTGTTTTCTGAAAATAAAGGTAACAATAACACCAAGAAAATTAAGCACATAAAAACCAACAGTGGAAGAGTAAAGAAGAATCGAATCATTAAGAAGAATAAGAAAACAGAAGAAATGGGGAAAGTATATAAAAAGTAACTAATAAAAACCAGAGAAGAATTAGAAATGGTGAAGAATGGACTGATTGAGGTATTTAATTTACCAATTACTGACAGGATAGAAATCATGAAATATAAAGATTGTAGGAGGAATCTCAAGGAAATTATAGAAGGGATTCACAAAGAACCAGTGAACAAAAACTTCTACAATTCTCTCGTTAAATGGAAATTACCAGAAATGGAAATACAGAATAAAAAAGCAATAATAACATTAACAAAGGAGGTACAATTAACAACTTCTTTGATTAATCAAAATGTAGTGAATGAAGCAGTCATGGAGGCAAATGAATATATGAGAATAGAGGAATTACGGTACAAGATGGAGGAGACCTATGTTACACGAACGAAGATAGTTCTACACACCAAGGTCATCCGAACCACAAGCGCAGATGAAATGATGGACCATGGGTAAACTAAGCGAAGATACCACACACCAAGAAAAGGGACTGATCTTCGAATTACTGACCAAGCAACCCAATGGAAGGAAGGAGCATTAAATTGATTAAACCAATTAAGAATCACCAAAACAAGAAGGGACAAGAAATGACTCAACGACCAAGACGAATTAAATGAGAACTAATCAACCATAATAAATAAATTTAAAAATTATCCAGAATAAATGTTCAAACATCTAACATTTGAAGGAGTAGAGAAGAAAGACAACAAAGAGTGTAATATACAAGAGAAGGCAATAATAATGAAAGAAAAGGAGAATATCAACTTACAAAAAAGTATAAATAACAAGGTCCTATGTATAGTAATAGATATCACCCTATGTCATCACGAAAGATAATGGAAACAATACTTATGAAATAAGTAATATAACCACCAGAAAAATAAAAGGAGTTTACAATCAAGCTTCAATAAAAAAGTTTTATGAAAAGAAATAAATTACAATAAATAAAATAAACAAATGCCAAAATTCAAAAAATATGTGAGCACAACTTACAACAATATTTCGATGACTTATGAGGCCTAATATAAAGCGTTAAAAAAGGAATAAGTTACACAAATTCCTACAAAGTAAGATCAACTTACTATAAAATACAGTTGACATATGAAGTATAAAATAAAAAATTATAATAAGGAATAAGTTACAAAAATTCCTATAAAAAAAGTAAGAACCACAAACTTACGACAATATGTAAATAAAAAGTACCAAGAAAGGAATAAGTTACAAAAATTCCTATAAAGTAAGAAAAACGAACTTACAAAAATTATCAGGTATAATATTTAATACAAAATAAAATCAAGCAAAAACTGCTAAGATAAATACCTGAAATTATAATGAATTTAATGTATTCAAAGAAAAAAAAAAATCTGAACTGGTACAAGGAAGAAAAAGAAATTATGTATAAAACAAATATACAAAAAAATGGCTAAAGCAGAATATTGCTAAACAACCAAGAAAAAGAAAAACGATGTCTAAGATAATTAAAATGATCACAAGAAGAATAGAAAAACAAACTAATGAAAAGTTAGATATAATGAAATTAACATATGAATAAATAAAAAAACCAACAGCATGAGTAGATAACAGTATATAGCAGAGGTACAGCGGAAGGAAGAATGAGTAAAAGGCCAAAGTGATCTAAAAACAAACCACAAGGTGGACAATCCCAAAATATATTATTATTATTATTAATTTAAGTCACAAGTTGACAAAAAAGGTATTTAAGATTGACTGTTGAAAAGTCCAGCAATCAAAAATAAACTGAGCAGAGATGATGTTCCTCTGGTCTCAGAAAAAATGAGTAGTAATGGGAGAAACCAGCTACTAAAACATTAGGGAAAAATTTGTATAAGGGAGAACACACTAATAGAAATAAATAAAAACAGATCCAAATAAAATGGAATGAATCAAGTAAGAAGAGAAATAAGACTGAAGAAACAAACAAGAAAGAAAAGGGAAAAGATTATATATAACTGATAATTTCATAAAAAACTATACTACTGTTTTATTAAAATGATCAATTTTGAAGGAGAGGCATTATGTTACAACACAAATAAGCCACCCCAGTACCAGGGATAAAAAATATGATTCTAAATATAAAATAATACTTCATATTAAATAAAATGCTTAATTTAAATAAAATATAAAGACAATGACATGACGAACGACGACATGACCCAACCCAAGTGATTGACCCAACAAAAGAAAACAAAAGAAGAAGGGAACCACACAAAAAAACAGACAAGAATAAAACCAAAGAAGAGAAGAAGGTGATTAACCAAACCAAAAGAAGAAGGGAAAAAACCAAAACCAAACAAAAATGAAACAAGTTCATGGAATTGAATGAATCAATGAAACATGTTAAAATGAACCCAAAGGAGAAGGTGGAAAACCAAAGTATTAAACAAATGTAACGAAAATGAGGAAGAAGGGGAATGAAAAAGGAACAAACCCAAAATGAAGGGAAATAAATAAAAATGAAAACCAATGATGATACACAAACAAGTAATAAAGAATATGAGCACGAGAAATAATGCACTCAACTATAATATTGGAAACAAGGCCAATAATTAACCTATGAAAAGAAAAAAACAAAAGTAAATATTATTATCCATTGATGGACAATAATAATCTATAGTAGAAACCCAATTAAACAATGTTAAGGATAAATATAAAAAAGCAAACTAACCCACCATTTAGAGTTAGATGTAATAACAGAAATGTAAGGACATAAAATTGTTAATATTATTAAGGAAATATTGTAATGAACGAGATAGTACGGTAGTGAGATAATAATTAGAGGGATTACCCATTCAGAAACACTTAAAAAACCAAAACATTTGTGAAGTGCAAAATGAAAGTGTAAAAACCCCAAAGTGTAGTAATAAAGAAAGTACACTAATTAAATTATAATTAACTATAAATAATTTAAAAGTGAAGGTGATGACTGAATGAAAATAGTGTAAAATAAAGAATGGTAATGTAGTGAAAAATAGTGAATGATAAAATCATTAACAATTAATAAATCCAAAGGAAACACTAAATAAAAAGTGAAGAATATTAGTAATTAAGAATGGCAGTATAAACTGATAAGACAGTATTTAGTTAAGAAAAAATATTATTATTAAATTTGAGTAAATGCAATTATATTTGAAGGGAAGATGACCAGATAGTGTTAACATGGAGGGAAAGTAAAGATTGTTTAAAAATTAAGGAATCAGAAACAAATCAAAAAACACCCATGTTATAAGGGATCGTTATAAGTTCATAAAAGTGATGTTGTTTATCACACTAAAAAATAATATAAAATAAGATAAATTGTAAACAAAGATTAGCAAATAATAGTTGAATAATTATTCAAGCCAGTTTATGAATTGGATATGGCTGTAAGAATCATACAGACCATAGGCCTGCATGTTATATTTAATAAGATAAAAAAATAGTAAATAATAGCCACATTATTATTATTGGCAAAGTAAATCAGTAAAAAGTTAAGAAATGTATGACTAGAAAACGTGGAAACCAAATAGTAAACAATTATGGGTAAAATAATAGTGACAACATAATAACACATAAACAGACCCAAAACACAACACAACCAATTATAATAACAAAATAAAGCCCATTAGGCTGAAAGGAAATGTAATTTAAATGAAATAAGTCAAATACCATAATAGCTACTTAGGCCTATGAAAATGCCTAACTGTCAGCAACAAACAAATACAAATTATAACAAATTAACAAAGAAATTAGCAAATCCGTGGTGAAGGAATCACCCAGAGTAAATTGTAAATCATTTGTGAAACAAAATATTATAATAAGCATTTGAATACAAAAAGAAATGTAATTAACAAGTATTAACATAATTGTACAAACATAAAATCTAAAATAACCCAAACTTGTGGGGTATCAAAATAAT
Source organism: Magicicada septendecula (assembly GCA_034769895.1). Taxonomy (NCBI): domain Eukaryota; kingdom Metazoa; phylum Arthropoda; class Insecta; order Hemiptera; family Cicadidae; genus Magicicada; species Magicicada septendecula. The sequence continues at coordinate 96,345,557 of CM068370.1, read as the reverse complement.
CTATGAAAGGAAATACATACAATAGTGACAATATTTAATAATCACGAAGGAAGATAGAGGAATAACAGCAGTCAGAAGATATACAAGGATTTTGAAAAGAATTCAAATTTTGATAACAATGGATTTATATCAATCTCAGCCAATCAGAATTCTTTCGTTACAATAGAAACTACCGGTGAAGACGAAATTACCGTTGAATACAGTTACTCGTAAAGCGTCAGTCTAACAGTACAGAAGCCAAAGTTTGTAAGACCAATTTTTTAATAAAATAATGTAAGACAGTAAACGAAGTTCATAACCATGACTGTATAAGAAGCAGACGACCCATTAGAGCAGTCCATCCAGATTCCGGACCATACAACTGAGAATTAACACAAAATTATGACCAGATATTAGAAGAAAAGGACGCCAGACCTGTTTAAGTCCATAGATCAATGAAAAAAGAACTTATTGCAGCCCAATCCTATTCCGATCCAATGAACGAAAACACCAAGTCATGCTGATGTGTTAAGTACTATTGAATTACCTTATTTCCAAAAACCTAATCACTCTAAATTTTACTAAAGGTAAATTGATCTCACTATAAACCGAATATTTCTCTTTCAAAGATTATTTAAGAACAATAAACAAACTGAAAATTTGTTAACATAAAATCTAACCTATTGTGTAAACACGAACTTTCGAAACACATTTAACAACACTACAGCACAGATTGTAACAACACACATTATTATTTATGTACACTTAGAGTAAGGTAAAATATTTTTATTGTAATCATAGGAATTCTTTATCTCATAATCAAAAGAATCCAATGATTTTGGAACGAAAAATATTATAATAGCTAAACACCTCAGCGGCCATGCTGGAGTAAATACCTCGTTCCTTAATCGATTTTCATCAGCCTTGAGAGGAAGTGTTTCATGTAAAAAGTCAGTGCAAATTTATTATAATCTAATTGTCAAATTGAACATTTTAATAATCACCCATTAAAAATTACTATTACAGGGAGTAACCGTTGTTATTATTTCATAGGGGGTGCATTATATTACTTGTGTTTATTTACGAAGACTAGGTTTGACGAGCAGCACTCAAGTCGTCATTTGCACAGCTGTCTGCAAGATTCAGAAGGCGGCACGAGCGGGAATTATTTGAACGCCCCGACCGTCACAGCTGAAAACACTTTATTAAGTAATTTTAATTGTTTTAATAAACAATTTGGCGCCACCCAGGATTAACACACACCTATAATTATAAACAGGTAAGGTTACTGCCGTGTTATACTGGTAATTACCGCAACGCTACGGACATCGTTAGCGCAAATTTGATGTAACGACCCCAATGCGAGACGAACACACTAACACATACCATACAACATACACGTCTTTTACAGAGACGCTCCAGTTATAACGATACAATATCAAGAAACGAACTGTAGCAGAAAGCGATTGAAAAAATATATATATATATATATATATATATATATATATATATATATATATATATAGGGGCACCACCCGTTTGGATTTCAAAAAGTGAAAATAAAAACCAATTTCTACATCACAAAGGCCATGTGTTGAATGTAATTATTGCGCTGAAACCTAGTCTGTTTGCTGCATCCAAATTTTGCCAAATCAAATTCTAGAGTCTTCTGAGTCCAGGGAAATAAAGTGTAAATCATACAAGTATTGTTTAATGAAAAGAGTGGAATAGTTTGCACATTAACTTCAAATATGATGGTGACCCTGTTACGTGCTGACGAAGAATGGATCGCCAAGGTAGGTGATATTTTGAGCAGGTAGATTTGAATAAGATTAATTCCTTTACACCTTGGTCCCATAAAGTATTTTTTAGAAATATGATATATTTTTAAAAATAATATAGAATCCTGTGTGAAGATATAGATAGGATTGTGTGTCAGGTACAAATATATATTTTGTAATATTCATGTGACTGTTTAGAAAGTGTTAATGAAAACTGAATCAACACTGGTCTAATAATGTATTCAACAGTTTTAAAATCATGATTCAAGCAATCCTTGCAACAATATTTTCATCTCTGCATGTGTGTGCATCTTTCATCTGTGCATGCACGCACACACATCTATGAAATAACTATATGTATATGAAGCAGATCTCTGTACATACCTTCATTATAAACAGTCAGCAACGAAGGCAGGGCAACATGTACAACAAAATCTTCTAATGAAAAGCAATGACGGGCTGAAAAGAAATTAAACATTGAAAATTACATTTTTATGAATACACATACTCAAGCATACTTAAACATAGTAGAATAATTTCGTATATTCTTTTTAACACCTGACGCACGTTTCACTGAAAAATATCAGTATCATCAGAGGTTTCTAAGTAAATTAATAACAATCGAAATAATTCTATTAATATAAAATTAACGAATAATCAAATTTGTATCGATTTTAATGTAAAATAAAATAAATAATCGATTTAGGTCGATTAGTTAATGATTGTTTTAATGTTTATTTTCTTCAGCAGCTGTTTTCTCGGTTATATTTGAAATTTTGTTGTTTATTCATTTTTATTTTTTAGTAAATTTATAATTTTAAATAGATCATCTTCTTTTGTTTTTATTTGGGTTTGTTCTTTAATTAATAAATTATTGTTACTGTGTTTGTAAATGTTAAGATTTTCCCAAATATTCATTTTTTTTTTTTAATAAGACGATCTATTTAAAATTATAAATTTACTAAAAAATAAAAATGAATAAAAAACAACAACAAAATTTCAAATATAATCGAGAAAACAGCTGCTGAAGAAAATAAACATTAAAACAATCGTTAACTAATCGACCTAAATTGATTATTATCAGTTATTTCATTTTGCATTAAAATCGATACAAATTCGATTATTCGTTAATTTTATATTAATAGAATTATTTCGATTGTTATTAGTTTACTTAGAAACCTCTGATGATACTGATATTTTTCAGTGAAACGTGCATCAGGTGTTAAAAAGAATATACGAAATTATACTACTTGCAGAAGAAACAAATTGAAAACATCACAAATTATATAATTACTGCAAGAAACATCGAGTTACTTATACAGAATATGTATATATATATACATATATATATATTACATTTAATATTTATAAATAAATTTACCTCAAGATATACTTTTTTCCTTATTAGGAACATGTTTCGAGAGCTCCTGTGCTCTCATCTTCAGCCTTCGCGATCTTGCGTCTGGTGAAGTATTGTGTGTTGGCTGGATGCTATTAAGGTTGTTAGTTGGTCTCTGGTATTTTAAAGTTGTATTATTGTGTGTGATTGTGGTATATGTATTTGTATTTTGTGTATTTTCGATGTTGAGTGCTTTGAATATTGTGTCATGTTTTGTATTGATTTGTATTTGTTCAGGTATTAGTTTGTTTTGTGTTTTATGTTTGTATATTTGTAAATTTTCCCAAATGTTCATTATGGTGCCTTTGTGTGGTATATGTTTTATTAGTGTCACATTGGTTATGTCTGGGAATTCATGTCCTGTGTTTATTGCATGTGTGGCTAAATAGGATTTATACTGTTTTCTTGTTTGTCCTATGTAACATTTATTGCAATCTTGGCATTCAATTTTGTATATACCGTTAGTTGTTGTATTATCATTGTTGTGTAAGCTATTTAGTTTTTGTAAATTATTTTTATTAGTTTTGTATGCTATTTTTATATCTGTGTTTTTAAATAGTTTTGTTAGTTTTGTCATTTTATTATTTATGTATGTGAATGTGGCCCATTCTTTGTTGTTGTTATTATTTATGTGTTGTTCATTTTGATTAATTCTTAATTGTTCAGTTTTTATTTTATATTTGATTTTATTTTCTATTTTGTTTACAGTATTTTTATTGTATCCATTTTCATAACCAATTTGGTATATTATATTTCTTTCTTTGTCTGTTTCTTGTTTGTTTAGGGGAATTTTGTACATTCTGTTAAATAGCGAATAGAATGCTGCCATATTATGTTGTGGTGGGTGGTCAGAATGGTTAGGTATAGTGTGTAACAGGACATTTTGGCCTACCCAGGGTAAAATAAATAAATTTGTATTTTCATAAAAGCAAACAGCATTTTGTACGATATAATAATAATTTGGGAAGCGTAAACATAAAGTGACAATAAAGGTAAATTTTATTGGTAGCAAAAGTGGTAGGAGTGATTGGGAATATTATTCATGAACAATATAAAGACGCAGTAAACAACACGCGAAATGTGTCAAGGTCAGCTCCAGATGCAAGTAAAGCAGTTATTTTGAACACCAGTGACTAACCGATTGTGTAACGAATGATGTAAACAACATCGGACCACGTGACGTCAATGTATACATCAGAGACCATCCCCGCTGTGGAATTCGGGCGTGTAAACCAAACCTTATGCTGGCGTAGTAATACGACAAACATAAGACAATGAAAAAGCTGGTAAACAGTCACGGTCACTTTACGAAATAGTACCGTTCGTCTCATCCCAGTTGAATTCTGCATATAGTGCCAGCCGGCTGCTAAAACCCGAGTTATAAAACGTAAACTCGCGGGCGCCCGCAGTACAGAAAAATGTGATATAAAATCGAAATTTATGCGTAAATAACGTAAAAGAACAGTTTTCTTGATATAATAACAGTTTCGGAGATGTAAAACAAATTATTCATTAACATAAAGTGTGTGCGTGGAGAAATGTGACGTCGTCTGGACTCAAACTCAGCTAAGTAGTCTACAAGAATGAAAACAAAACTTTCAATTATGATTTAAATATTCAAAATTGTAATATTCACATTTAAATATTTTTACGATTAACAGAGAGCTCTTAGAATCCTGAGGTAGATATGTGTGTGTGTGTGAGTGAAAGCGCTGGTTTCCGTTGTGTTAGTTAAGTATTAAGAGAATTATTTTGTATTTATATTTCCTGTTTTATTTTGACTATTGCTGAACAAATTATATTCAACTTAAATAATGATCCATTTTATGTCTATATTTTACTTGAATTACTATGGGAACAAAATGTAAAAGAGGGAGAAAAGAATAATTTGTTTATGATAAAATTGAAATACCAATAAATTTTAAATCATGGGGAACAAATAAAGTTTTTGTTATTTCGACAAGCATTTCTGTTCTTTTTAGTTCGCCAAAAAGAATCTGGCCCGAAATATGGTAAGTACAGTACATAAATTCTTCTTGCATTTGTTACTAAGGCAAGATGGCGCCCGACATAAAAAGTAAACAATGATTAAAATTTAAAATTAATTGAGTTATAAAGTATCAATAAAAGTTATACTACAATTGGCTTCCGAACGTAGGGACAATTTATATAAATAAATTTATATAAATATAGGCCACTGGGAGAGCAGAATGGTGGTTTGAAGTGAATGAAGTATAAATAAGGTACGTAGGAGGTTACGAGAAGTAACGTAAAGTGTTATGTAAGTAGAATACATTGTTGTGTGAAAAGTAGATGTTATATATGTTAGTATTTTGATTTAAAAGTAATAATTATACCATTACAAAATGGAGAATAAAGAATTAAGTTTAGAAAACACTCTTACAGAGTCAATGATAGAAGCACAATCTACTCCAACGACAACAAGAGTCAAAGAGTTGTCGATGAACGATATGTTTAACTTAATAAGAACAATGTCTGAAAATATAAATAGCAACTTAAATGCAAAATTTGAGGAACAAAAAAGCGATTCCAATGTTAAATTTGATAAACAAAGTAGTGATTTTAATGAAAAATTCGATAAAATAAATTGTAAAGTTGATGAAATCAGAAACGAAATTAAGCAACAGAATTTCAAGTTTAGCGAGCAAGTAAATGTAATTAATACAAATTTAAATAATATGAAAGAACAGGTCATAAAATCTATAAATAATAATTGTGAGAAGATGGTTAACGAAACGAATAAAAATTTAGAACACAAATTCAATCTGATACTGAATAAGAAGTTAGGTGACAATGTGACAAATATTAATAATGACAAAATAGTAGAAGAGATGGTGTTATAGAAGAAAATATTGAATAATGATGATAATGATGTTAATTACAATTCTGAGAGTATAGTGGGGGTAAAGAATAGTGGAGAAACATATAATGAGGTGAGTAGGGGTGAGAATTATGAGAATATAATCAAAAATAGTACTGATGAAGTTTTAGAACGTAATAATGGAATGTTAATGTGTGTTTATGAATCAGAGAGAAAGTGGAAAGGTAGTATAGAGGTAGAAGGGTGGCAGAGGGTAAATTTTCCCCAGGTTTATTGTAAACCAAGGTGTTTACAAATGTTGTTGAAGGGTAAGAGTCCCTTGTTATTGAAAGACATGAGGTCTTTGAGTTGTTCCCCGAATTTTTATAAGTTAGTACCCTCTGTGTGGGATGGTGTTGAAAGTGTGATATGGTGTTATGGTGAGAGAGATTTAGATAGAGAGTTGTGTGTAGATAGGGAGATAGAATTATATAAGTTATAGAGAAATTATAAAGAGTTGAAAGAGAGGTTAGAATGGAACGAAATAGATGATATGAAATGCTTACCTGTTGAAAGAGAGATAAGTGAACACTTTGATAATACCATTGTAAATGATAAACACTTACCTTATGTTGTAATGAGTGTAGTAGAAGAATATGATGAGAAAATAACTGACTTTAGATTGAATAAAACTACTGATGGAGACAGAACTAAAATCACAAATGCAGACGGGTTTTATGAATGGATAGATAAGAATGATGTCAAATATTATGTCGATAATGGTCATAATAATAATAACAAATTGTATGTGGATAACAATGATTTATGTTATAAAAATGTGATTATGTTGTATGATGATGGAGGTTGAAATTAAAATGAGTGAATGGACATTTTTAAATATTGTAATTTATGGTAATGACCTTGCTGACTTAGAAAATGAAGTGTGGAAAACTGAACAATAATGATGAAGAACTGTAAATAATTGATAGTGAAATTAATTGTGTGTATTGTAAAATGTTATGTAAACAATGTGTGTATGTAGTAGAAATTGTCTTAATAATAATAATAATAATAATATTATTTTGGTAGACTAAATAAATAATTTTTGTAATTGTTTTGAAGTAATGTAATTAAAATGTTGTGTTTTCAATACTTAATGGAATTTAAATAATTTAAGATGTTTAAAATTTTTGATTAATTTAAAATGTTATATAATTGAAGTTGATGATGAATTTAAATTATTTTATGAGATTCAAATTTGATACTAATTGATAAATAACTAAGGTCAAATTGTGTTTAGTTTGGAGAATGGCATGATTGTTTTATGTTTCAGGGACTCTCCCCCATTTTCGGGCGGTCACGATCTTACCAGTCCTGACCGTGGGTTTCGGCACTTGGAGGCGGACCATTGTTGGCAGAACTTCCTTCGGGTGGTGAAACGACGATGGTCCGGCTCCACCAAAATTGGTATAGAATAGAAATTTTCAGCATCTCATTGAACGGGGAGGGGGACCCCTAAAGGTACGTGGTATAAAATTTTTTACACTCAAGGTGCAGCGGTTAGGTGTATCATATCACGTACCAGTACTGCCTAGGAGTGATTGTAAATAGTTTAAGGAGGCTATATTTTACAAGGCAGTACATTCACATAAATTTTCTAGCGTTATTGGTAAACAAATAAATTTAACCAATGGCTGTAGTTACAGTATAGTTTGGAAAGACGAATTTTGTTGCGGAGGGGATGGGAGTGAGGTAGACGGCAGGTTAGAATAAATGGGAGAATAAAAGGAATAAATATGATGTTAAAGGTAGTAAAAAGAGTACGTGAATTCACGTAGTGTGTCTACCTGGTGCCTATTCTTTTTGTGGCAAAATTCTGTCTTTTCGGGCGGCTACGAACTTACCACTCTTGATTAAGGATGAAAAATGTTGCCTCCAATGTAAATACTTATTAATCTATATAATTTGGAATGTTTATAATTTTAAATTTTATTTTAGTAAATAAGTGACCGAAAATAATTGTAAAGTTTGTAGTACCAGTGAAAAGTGGAACTTGCAGAAGTGTCTGGGTAAAAAAAAAAAAAATAATTATGGAAAGTAGAGACTGCAGCAGTAGAAGGGTTAAGTTAGTTATTAGTATGCTATTGCAGTGGTGGCATGTGCCACTGCAGATAGCGATAAGTGTTGGTGGTAACATCAAGGTATGTTACCATCATCGGAGGCCAAACTGGCGTAAAATACACTGCACAACTTATTATATAATTTTATATTATATGTTGATTTATTGCCGTGCAGTGTATCATAATGATGAAGAGAACATGCCTGAAATAAAGATGATTTCCCCGCCTTTTCGGGCGATTACTGCCTTACCAGCACTAATCGTGGTTTTGGACGGCAGTCAGCTATGGCCAGCAATTGTAAACCTGACCATAGTTGGCTTGAAATTGGTATAGATTTGAAATTAGAGGGGGGTGACTTAGGGGAAATCCCTGGAACTATGGAACAGCGGCTATCACTCTGTTCGCGTAGGAACAGTTAACCAGGTGATAGACCCGCATTAAGGGCATATAAATTTGTAACCTTTAGATATGATGGTATCTAGTTTTAAAAATGTAACACAGAAGCAAGGACAAGGAGATGACAAAATTCCTCCAAAACTTCAGTCCTTGTGGACGCAACTAGACGCCACAGTCCAGGGGGGGTCATAGTGTGTGTGGTAAAGGAGGTTACTCGGGGGAGTAACGAATTAAAATTTTGTTGTAACTTAATAATGATGACTCGCTGAGCTGACTAAATAATTTTGTTTTGATTTGAGAAATGGGTGCACTAGATGTTTCTTATATTGTGTTTATTATGTCTTATTGTATTAATTGCATGTAGTATGTTAGGGATAAGGATTATAAAAATGTAATAATATTTTATAGAATAAGTCTTCGATGTGTTTAAAGAATTTAAATAAATAATGAAATAAATTTGAGATAGTTAAAATTTTCAATGGGTTGTAAAAGATAGAAGTTGGGTGATAGTAATTGTTTAAGTAAGACATTTGAGTCAGTCCAAGTTAAGTTTAGATGGGTGTTAGAGAAAATAAGAGGTGAATAAATGTAATGTAGAATTTGAATATTGATAGTGACACAGTAGCTATGGGGAAAATATGTAGAATAATGAGTGACATATTGAGGATATTTTGTAGATGAAAGTGATGTAATGGGAGAGTAATTAGTTGATAGAGGAATTTTGTAAGGGGGGTGGTGTGATAAGGAGTCCTCAACGAAAAGCGTTGTGGTGGGAGGGGAACCGTTATGCGCCAGAAAGGGTTACCTAGGGGGAGTCCAGGAGCCAGATAAGGGAATGAGCAATGGGAGGGAGACACACATCCTGAGTACAAAGGGGTAGAGAGTATTTTGTTATAAGGGTAGAATGATGCGAAATGAATTAGAGTAGTAAGTTAGAGAGAGAAGGGTTGGTAGATGTTTTATAGATGGGTGTCACACTAGATAAAGATTTTGTAAGGGAGCGTTAGAGTCATAAAAGGGGTAAGATTATAGGTAATGCCAAGTTGATAAAGCGAATTATTATGAATAACTGAGAATCACCCAAATTAATAAAATGGAATAATAAATGAAATGTTATGTAAAATGAAGGTTGAAAAAAAAATTTTGGGAAATGAATTAATAAAAGTTCAATTGAGATTAAAATGTAATTTTTTATAATTTTATATGAAAATTTTAGATGTAAAGTGTGTGAATTTTGGTCAAACTTAAATGCGAATTGTTTATTTTAAGGTAATAATAACAATGTGAATTATGAATATACTATGTTTTATTATGTTGTATTACGTTTGTTAGTGTTTAAGAGAATTTTATGAATTTAAATATTTTAGATGCAAATTGGGGATGGGAGAGATTTGTAATATGGTAATGGGAAATGTTTATTTAAATTCTGATAGTATCAGAGAATGTATTTTGAATTTTGGGATAAAAGTTAAAAAGAGAAAGTAGACAGAATGAGATTATGGAATTTTAAAATATGTATCATGTTAGGTTATGTACTCATATATATGTTAGACGTTAAGAGGAAAAACCAGTGCTTCTTAACGCAAACCAGCACCGCTAAGGGGAAAAAGATCAGTTAGGGATATAGTATTGTACAAGACCACTAGTTGATATTTTGATTTGCTGTTTCAGTGTTTGGTGATGCTGTGGCGGCGGCCCTGAGCTGGCCAGCGCGTCAGAGCAGGAGCATTAAGTACCTGGCTGACTTTATGGTGTTGGGATCTCGAGAGAGAATTCCAGTAAGGTCATACAGGTGCGGTCACAGTCACTGGACCAAGGGTGAGTTGATTATATTTTTTGTTTGTAAACCGTTAAGGGGGTTGTGGCGACATATCCTAACTGATCCCTTTAGCAAGTATGAGTGTGTCAATGAGAGTTTTTATGCTTCGGCATAAAACCTCTCATTGAGGGGGTATTGTAACGGGACATTTTGGCCTACCCAGGGTAAAATAAATAAATTTGTATTTTCATAAAAGCAAACAGCATTTTGTACGATATAATAATAATTTGGGAAGCGTAAACATAAAGTGACAATAAAGGTAAATTTTATTGGTAGCGAAAGTGGTAGGAGTGATTGGGAATATTATTCATGAACATTATAAAGACGCAGTAAACAACACGCGAAATGTGTCAAGGTCAGCTCCAGATGCAAGTAAAGCAGTTATTTTGAACACCAGTGACTAACCGATTGTGTAACAAATGATGTAAACAACATCGGACCATGTGATGTCAATGTATACATCAGAGACCATCCCCGCTGTGGAATTCGGGCGTGTAAACCAAACCTTATGCTGGCGTAGTAATACGACAAACATAAGACAATGAAAAAGTTGGTAAACAGTCACGGTCACTTTACGAATAGTACCGTTCATCTCATCCCATTTGAATTCTGCATATAGTGCCGGCCGGCTGCTAAAAACCCGAGTTATAAAACGTAAAATCGCGGGCACCCGCAGTACAGAAAAATGTGATATAAAATCGAAATTTATGCGTAAATAACGTAAAAGAACAGTTTTCTTGATATAATAACAGTTTCGGAGACGTACAACAAATTATTCATTAACATAAAGTGTGTGCGTGGAGAAATGTGACGTCGTCTAGACTCAAACTCAGCTAAGTAGTCTACAAGAATGAAAACAAAACTTTCAATTATGATTTAAATGTTCAAAATTGTAATATTCACATTTAAATATTTTTACGATTAATAGAGAGCTCTTAGAATCCTGAGGTAGATATGTGTGTGTGTGTGTGAGTGAAAGCGCTGGTTTCTGTTGTGTTAGTTAAGTATTAAGCGAATTATTTTGTATTTATATTTCCTGTTTTATTTTGACTATTGCCGAACAAATTATATTCAACTTAAATAATGATCCATTTTATGTCTATATTTTACTTGAATTACTATGGGAACAAAATGTAAAAGAGGGAGAAAAGAATAATTTGTTTATGATAAAATTGAAATACCAATAAATTTTAAATCATGGGGAACAAATAAAGTTTTCGTTATTTCGACAACCATTTCTGTTCTTTTTAGTTCGCCGAAAAGAATCTGGCCCGAAATATGGTAAGTACAGTACATAAACTCTTCTTGCATTTGTTACTAAGGCAAGATGGCGCCCGACATAAAAAGTAAACAATGATTAAAATTTAAAATTAATTGAGTTATAAAGTATCAATAAAAGTTATACTACAAATGATGTTAGTAGAAGTTGGTTTTCTATATATTGCATATTGTATGTGGTTGTTGTGTCTTGTGATGTATGTATTTTAGGATGTATGCATACATCCTAAAATACAATTCACAGAAGAAAAAGAAAAACATAACAAAATCAACTATTTAGACATAACCATCACAAGACACAACAACCGGGGCCGGTACTTGATGTAAGCAAAGTACGCGGCCGCGTAGGGCGCCAGGCAAGGGAGGGGCACCGAAGGCGCCCGCCACGGCCTCAAACTATATAGACCCAGAAGGCGCAGAAATAGTTTCAGTAAAGACAAGAAAACATACATAAGATAAATCATATGCACAGTTAAAAATACAACATAAAACATAACTCAAAAGTATTGGGTAGAATAATAATTCATTCATAACTTTAAGTAAAAAAAGGAGGCCAACTTCACCCTTGGGATGCAGAGCAGACGATACCCCTCTTTGGGTAAAATGAACTCGTCCGTGATTCATGGGTGGAAGTGGGAATGAACTCGTCCACTATTGGCTCGAAACGCCATTCCCGAACTAGTGCGTCAACGGAGTAGTTCGAATCAGTCGTGTGAATGAGGTTACCTGTATGCTGTTGCCTGTTAACAGGTAATAGGCTTGAGTTGTGAGTTTCCTGTATTCTTGTAGTTGTTTTGAAAATTAAAATAATGTCCAGTAGTAGAAAACCATCTGGGTCATTTAACCGCAAAAGGAAATTACAGCATTCGAAAGAAGATGAAAAGCAATCAAAAGCTTTGCAGAGGTTTTTTCAGCTTCAACTTCCTTAACGAAATTGGAAAATAAAACTAACCGTAACCGATGATGATGAGTTGTCAATATCAGAGACTGTGACTGGACCATCAACAAGTCAACAAACGATTGAAATTGTAAATTGATTTGATTTACACCACAGTAGTATATATAAGTAGAGTATAAGTAAAATGATAATACACTTTTTATTTTGTTTTCTTTTGTTACGGTCTAATTTTTGTATGTGCCTAAGCCTAAAGAAATTGTCCTGTAATTGTTATTTTTCCAAAGCGTGCTATTTACGACAGGGGAAGCTAGCTTGGGTTAGCGGCGAAGAAAAACGAACGTAGCCGAGCGTGCCCAATCGCGAGAAATATAAACAAACTGCGGTCTGCTACTGTCACACTGCATTTGGCAGGAACACTGCTTTAGGAACCACAAAAAACTGCAAAGTTTCAAGTTTTTGTGTTGTTTAGTAACTTGGCATGAGATCCTGTTTAAAATAAACATGGTGAGTAAGGCCTTGCAAAAAGTCACATCTGATCTGCAAGCTCAATGAATCTCGTTAAAAATGTACAGAGATTTCTAGAAAAGATGAGATCTGATGAAGGCCTCAATAACATAATCACAGATGCAAAAGAACTTGCAGAAAAAATCGGTGTTGCTGCTGAGTTTGAAAAAGAAACCCAAGTCCGTCCAAGGAAAACAAAAAGGCAATTCTCCTATGAGATTGAAGATGAACCTGTTCAGGCTGGGAGAACATTGTTCATAGTTAATTTCTTCTTTGTCGTGCTTGACACAGCAATATCCTCGCTTAAAGAGAGGTTTGAACTCATGGAGAACCACAGCAAGAGTTTCAAATTTTTTTATGACATTGGAAATCTACAGATATGGGATAGGAAGGAGTTGAAGGATGCCTGTACACATCTTCACAGTGTTCTAAGTGATGGAGAAGAATGTGATATAAAAGGAGTTGAACTGTTTGACAAGCTGCAAATTTTTGCACCAATGCTGCCTTCTGGTAGCTCTCCAGCTAAAGCCTTGTCGTTCATAACCAAAAATGGTTATATGGACACCTTCCCAAACGTTTTTGTTACTTTGAGAATTCTTCTGACGCTCCCAGTTTCAGTGGCCAGTGGTGAAAAAAGTTTTTCTAAGTTGAAACTGATAAAAACTTATTTAAGATCAATTTTGTCCCAAGAGCGTTTGAGTGGACTGGCAACAATGGCCATTGAAAATGACTTGCTAAATGAAATGGACACAGATTTGATACTGAATGAATTCGCAAAAATGAAAGCCAAAAAAATCTCTTTAATGATTTATGTTGTTTAGCTTTGCCTTCACTAATTATACTTGTAAATAAAATAAAATTTTGATTTCTTGTAACCTGACTTGTGGTTGTATTCATTGACTTTCCACCATTTCAAATTTAACGTAAGTGTATTTTTAGATTTATGTATTTATTTTCTCAAGGTCTAAAAAATGTTTACAGGCAATTGTATTGTAATTAATACTATATGCTCAACAAAGATATAGTAAAGTTAACAAAATCATCAATGAAACACAATTTTTAAGTTACATTGAACTAGTTTGAGTTTAAAACAACGTTAGCAATAGTTTTTCAATCTCCAGCAAATTACTGTGGAAAAAATAAAGCCCACATGCCCCTTATAAATTTAGGAAGAAAGGTAATTTAATTTACAGTTTCATAAAAAACCGAAGATAAAAATGGTTTTGAAATGGCTTCAAGATTATAATTTTAATACTACTGTAACAGTCAGCGAATTTTTATACAAATAGCAAATGCAAGTTTGTGAAATTTTCAAACAAGTATAATGATTTTTTTTATAAAAGTAGTGTGTATAAGATTACTGATAACCCTGACATTTAAGCCAAAATATACCTAAAACTCTATTTCTGAAGCCTTCATTTTGAATTTTTCGGGTGGGGACCCCCGTACCCCTCTCTACCTGGGGGTATTCCATACCCCCCCCAGACCCCCCGGTAGAAGGGGCGCCGAAATATTGTTCGCTTACACTAGAAAAATGTCTAGGGCCGGCCCTGACAACAACCACATACAATATGCAATATATAGAAAACCAACTTCTACTAACATCATTATACCTAACCATTCTGACCACCCACCGCAACATAATATAGCAGCATTCTATTCGCTATTTTAACAGAATGTACAAAATTCCCCTAAACAAAGAAGAAACAGACAAAGAAAGAAATATAATATACCAAATTGGTAATGAAAATGGATACAATAAAAATACTGTAAACAAAATAGAAAATAAAATCAAATATAAAATAACAACTGAACGATATAAAAATAGCAACAAAACTAATAAAAATAATTTACAAAAACTAAATAGCTTAAACAACAATGATAATACAACAACTAAAGGTATATACAAAATTGAATGCCAAGATTGCAATAAATGTTACATAGGACAAACAAAAAAACAGCTGAAAAAACTTTATTTTGAACACCTAAACGCATACAAAAAACCAGAAATATATAAATGCAATTTAGCCACACATGCAATAAACACAGGACATGAATTCCCAGACATAACCGATGTGATACTAATAAAACATATACCATACAAAGGCACCATAATGAACATTTGGGAAAATTTACAAATATACAAACATAAAACACAAAACAAACTAATACCTGAACAAATACAAATCAATACAAAACATGACACAATATTCAAAGCACTCAACATCGAAAATACACAAAATACAAATACATATACCACAATCACACAAAATAATACAACTTTAAAATACCAGAGACCAACAAACTACCTTAATAGCATCCAGCCAACACACAAATACTTCACCAGACGCAAGATCACGCAGGCTGAAGATGAGAACACGGGAGCTCTCGAAACATGTTCCTAATAAGGAAAAAAAGTATATCTTGAGGTAAATTTATTTATAAATATTAAATGTATTATATACATCAAGAAACGGACTGTAGCAGAAAGTGATTGAAAATATATATATTGTAACGCAACCGCTTGTATCAGAGGTTTCCGCCTTCTCTCCAAGACTGTATTACAATTACGGGTTTATAATTAATTCAGCCCCAATGTTGGGTTCGCCAATTTTGTAACGCAACGACTCTAATCAGGTGTGACCTCCGTCTTTTTCAAGCCCCATGTTAGTACGTCATTTTGTAACGCAACTGCTTTAGGGTGTGTGTGTGTGACGTCCGTCTTTTTTACAGTCTCAGATCGGTCAGAACACCTCTTAGCAATCGCCACTTATGAATTATAAAGACTGAGGTTTAAATAAAGTTGGTGGTAATGTTACCCAAACAAAGCAGAAATCGAGTGTGTGTGATTTGGGTTAAGTAGGGGAGTTGTTTAGCCTTCTTTTGAAGAGAGAGCAAGTACCGTTTGTTTACCCTCGGATTAGACGATTTCTAAATTTTTCAAATATTTGCCGTGAACCGAATCAGCTGATTTTGACAATAGTCTCCAAATATAGGTTAACCAGATGACACTGTGGCAGAATACGACCTGGTGGATCGTCCTCTTCTTATTTATTCTGAAATCTACTACAACTACCCACTACAATAAAGGAAACACGTTTTATTATTCAATATCATTTCTCAATAATATTTATTGATAATATTATTGGTTTTCCTCTTCCGCCTAAATACAAATATTACAATCGATATTTTCATTAACTATAGTGCGGGACATAGCATTGTAAGCTTCGAGGTGATGCAATAGTAACTGCGGTATTGCCATGTCGCTTCACTCACGCCCTACACTCATACTCACGGGCGCGTTAAACTACGAAGCCAAACAAACAACGTCAGCTCATTCTCGTACAATAGAGATAACACACACACGCACGCACACACACACACACACACACACACACACACACACACACACACACACACACACACACACACACACACACACACACACACACACACACACATACACACACACACACCTCACGCTTCTACATCGGTGAGCTACTACGATCAAAGAGAAACGTCAGCGCATTCTCATACAATAGAGAACACACACACACACACACACACACACACACAATTCTTTCAATCAGAACTGGATTCGCTATCTTCTGAACTTTCTTCCGTCACTGCAATCACCATACGTTCTATAGCCAAATCTCTAGGGCATTCTTTCTGGTAGTCGTCCTTTTGAAGCTCTTCGGAATGTCGGACGCATTTTCTCCAGTCTTTAACCGTTACTTTAGCTATCGCTTCGTCCATCAGTCTTTCAAGGTCGACCATTTTGAAAGTATTATTTCGATCGGCCACATATCTTTTCACCTGTGCCCACACGAACTCAATTGGGTTGTAATGTGCATGATAAGGTGGAAGGCGTACAACCTCATGACCCATTTCGTAGGCTATTTGTTCAATTTCATATATTTTCAGCGCATTTTTTATTTCGTTTTTGTTTAGCAATTGAGCCCTCGTATCTTGCATAGAAAAATCAATTTTATGATTTCTCAACCATTCTTGAATTTCAGATTTTCTCCAGTTTGATTTAGGAGCTTTCTCAGCAAGTGCGGAATGATAACTCGCGTTATCCATTTCTATGACAGAACTTTCTTCCAGTAAATAGAGGAAGTTGACGAACCACTCTTTAAAAAGTTTCGAATTCATTTCGTTGTGGTAATCTGTATTTAATGAAGATTTTTGTGCGTGGAAAATTAATTTACATTCCTTCACGAACCCTGTTTAAGCTGACCCCGCATGAAGTACAATTAATCTCCCACCTTTTCCGACTGGCACTTTTAAACCACCCCTTTCCTCTGGGTCCTGCCAAATCATTGATTTGCTGTGATTTTGGTTCACCCATGTCTCGTCCAAATAAAATATGGGCCTTTTTAAAATGCCATTCCGAATTTGATGCATTTTTCTCAGAAAAGTAGCGCAAGCACAAGCAATATCTACTCTTTCCATTAAAAATTTTCGGCCGTGATTACACTTTTTATATTTAAATCCAATCTGTTTCAAAATTCGCTGTAATGATTTCTTGGAGCCCCTAAAATTTATTTGTTCAGCCAACTGCTGTTGGATTTTTCCCGATGTTGGGTATTCTCCACGTTCATAAAAACTAAAAACACATCTTCGCACAATATCTTTGTCGAAGTTGTCCAAATTTGTTATTGTCGGCTTCTTTTTAAAATGCTTCCGCGGCGTACCAAACTTAGGTTCATTTCCTTCAAACTTGTCTACGTCTCGCTTTACGCCTTGAACTGTCGATCGACTTACTCCACAAGCTTCGGCAGTCAACTCTTGAACCCTTTTAAAATTCAACTTTTCAACTTTTTTTGGATCGTCCGCGAGACTCTGTAAAAAGTTGTAAACATTGGCAATGATGTGTTTTCCTTGCTTCCCTAAGTCCTTTTTACCAGATCTTCCTCTGTTTGATGACACTGTAGGAGTTTGAGGAGCCTCAACAAGTTGTAAATTATTATTATCATTCATCGTGAATAAGCCGTATATAATTATTAAATAACGACAATAATACAATATAACAAAAATAATTAATAAAAAGTTAAAACTCGTAATCCTAGAGCTACTGAATGTAATATGTACGTGGGTAATGTTGAGAAGATGGAGATGTTTATCCTGTAACAAGTGGAATGACATGACAATGGAATGTGAAATTGTTTGCAACAGACCTCCCCTCCCCGCCATTGCCTACGCATACCAAGTGTAACGCGCGACAACGCTGTTGGGCGAGGGGCGGGGAAGAGCTGTTACTATTGCGTCACCTCGAAGCTTACAATGATGTGTCCCGTACTATAGTACATGATATCGACTTCATTGAGTAAACATGGAATTGTCAAAAAAATCTGGTTTTGACCGATTTTACAATTTTATCTTTTATTTAAACATCAATCAACATATAATTCTTTTATTTATTTCCACAGGGTTAAGGGTAAGTTCTTTTTGTTATGAGATGGTCAGAAATGGATAATTATACTACGCTTTACAAATATAGAAAAACTTCGAAAATTTGTTTATTCTCTGAGTACGTAGTTCCGGATTTGTCCGTAAGAGAGCAGATTGTTTTATGTTTATTAAAACATGT
Source organism: Magicicada septendecula (assembly GCA_034769895.1). NCBI lineage: Eukaryota > Metazoa > Arthropoda > Insecta > Hemiptera > Cicadidae > Magicicada > Magicicada septendecula. The sequence continues at coordinate 96,326,966 of CM068370.1, read as the reverse complement.
GATTACACTTGGAAAGTTTTGTACTGAACGACAATTTGATTTGAGTTTTCTTTGTTAAATATTAAAAGAACTGTTTATATTACCTCTCTTCTCGAAGTTCTTACTTGTGTGAAGCTGTTGCTCAGGTGGTGTTCTTAGTTGTTTGTAATTTCATAACCGTCTGTCAAATACTATCTCGTCAAAACTCAAAACGCGGCTAGGCTAGGCCTGATCGTCCAAAATGGTTTTTCACTTTTTTATGGAGTATAGCAAGTTAACTTTGATAATTAAGGTAGTGGTACATAATGTGTATACTGTTATTCAAATTTTGTAACAATTTTGTGCTGTTCAAAAGATTTCTAAAGGATTTTTTAATACAATTTTTATCTCATCATTTTTTCAACTGGACAGTTTTCAATATATTTTTCGATTAAACAATACTTGTTATTTCGTTACTCTTAGTAACACATAATTTTTATATCATTTTTTATTGGTGCTGCTATTTACTTTTTAGTATATAGGCGGTTTGTAATTATTATAAATTTATTTTTGATTTACAGAAAAATAATTCTTTTTAATTTTGGTTTCTTTCCCAATTTGATTTACATCATAGTTTTCTGTTTATTTTCTTATAACTTTAGATATATGTCTTTAATATTATTATTAACTTTAAATGAATTTATATATTATTTATTAATCTCTTATAGTATTCTTACACTGAACTATTTTCTTCTGCCACTTTCTTCATACAGTATTATTTTATTTTTTTATTATCATCTGATATTTAAATCTTTTATTTTTTAAAAACAACCCTGGGTTATCTTATATAATAACACAATTATTTTATAAAATATAAAATTAACATAGGTACTAAATTTTGTTGCCTACACAATATAAATCCTACAATAACTAAACAAAATACATAATTAATTGGTAGCATCATAGTCTACTATTATAGTCTATAATTCTCACATCTACAGCACAATTCTGTAAGAAGTTCCCTTCACCTTCACTTATTACCTCATTGGGTACACTATAACTCACTTGTCACTGTATATCACTTAAATATTGTTTATAATGTTTAGTGATACCACTTAATTTTTAGCTAGTTATAGTTTACCCATTTCTGACCTTTATGGTAGTACAAGAGTTATCAGTTATTGGGACTGGGTTATGTACCGTTACATAAAGCCCCCCCCCCCCACTAGAACAAATTTATTTTGGTTTTACTCGTTTACTAAAGTAAATTGTTGATTGTTTCAATTCTCCTAATATTCTTGGCTTTTTTCTTCATAATATGGTTTCATTTCCGACTGGTTGTACACTCCTTTTATTCTGTTATTGTTAATTGTTTTAATTTCATAGGTATTATTCCCCTTCACCTGGGTTATGAGGTAAGGTCCAGTATAAAGTAACAGTAGCTTCCGAGCAATACCCTCTATAGAACTGGGTAGTTGTCTATTTTTGATTAATACCTTATCTCCCATCTGGTATGTATCCAATCTTTTCTTTTTTCCTTGATCCCTTTTTTGTTGAAGTTCCACTTTATGCAACACTCTGTTATGCATTTCCACTTTGTCGAACTTTACTCTCTCTCCTGGAGGAAAATTTATCAACGAGGTAATTTCTCTTGGTGGTGGTTTATCAAACATTACCTGATAAGGGCTAGTTCCGATAGTGTCATGGTATGACCAATTAAGGAAAGTCTCTGCTGGTTCGATGTACTGGCTCCAGTTTTTATGTTCTTGGTGACAGTATGTACGTAGAATTCGGCCAACTTCCCTTAATACACGTTCAGCAGGATTGCTACTAGGGTGGTACACTGATGTTTTGTAGGTCCTTATTTGCCATTTTCCCAATTCTTCTTTCCACTTTTTACCCCGAAATTGCGTTCCATGATCCGTTATAATTGTTTCCGGTTTTCCCACCTCAGGTAAGTATTTTTGAAGGATTACTTCTAGAATTTTCTTCGTTGTGGCTCTACTGATAGCGTAGAGTTTTGTATATTTCGTATAACGATCAAATATAATGATTATATATTTATATTTATGTCTCCCTCCACTTCTGGGAAAAGGTCCACATATATCCAAGAATGTCTTTTCAAGTTTATTATTAGATTTTGTTATAATCATTGCGCCCGTTCTCTTCTCATTATTTACTTTTACTAGCTGGCATATGTTACAGTTTTTTACTATTTCCCTTACTCTCTTATTTATAGCTTTCACGTAACAGTGTTCAGATAGAGCTTTAATAACTTTGAGTGATCCCATGTGACCATATCTTTCATGATAATCCTTAATCAGGGCTACTTCTGTTGCTTCTGGCACATACATCTTCCATACATGATCCTTAATGGTAGGACGAATAAAAAGGATTTCTTCATAAACACAGAAAAATTTCATTATTATAGAGTCATTTTGTAATATTCGTTCCTTAATTTTTGTTAATTTAGTGTCCCTTTGCTAATCGATTTTTATTTTATTAATTATATCTTGTAACTCCTTTTTCATCTTAATAATGTAATATATTTTTACAATACTTTCTGGTTCTATTTCACAAGTTCCTTTTTCTAGATTAATCCGTGATAATCGGTCGGCTATTACATTCTTCTTACCCGGAATATATTCCCAGTCTAAATTATACTCTTGAAGTATTAATACCCATCTGGTGAGTCTGCCGCGGTTAAGTTTACAATTTTTTAAAAATGAAATTGATCTATGATCGGTTCTGATGGTTACTGGGTATCCCAATATAAATGTTCGAAACTTTATACATAGAACACAACACACAGCAGTTCCTTTTCCATTACTGTATAATTCCTCTCACAACTACTCAGTACTCTGCTTGCAAAACTGATGACCCCATGATTTCCTTCCTCATCTTCCTGATATAGCTCACTTCCAAGGCTAATGTTACTAGCATCACAATTTATGAAAAAACGTTTATTAAAATTTGGGTGATGTAACATGATGCTGTCAAGAAATTTATTTTTTACTATCTGAAAATTATTATCTTCACTTTCTTCCCATTTCCACTTGTTTTTCTTTGAAAGTAAACATTGGAATTTGGCTGTTACTTCTGAATAATTCTGTTGAAATTTCCTATAATAGTTGCATATCCCCAGAAAGGATTGTAATTGTTTTAAGTTTTTTGGTTTAGGAAAATCTTGGATAGCCTTTACCTTCTCAGGAGATGGTTTAATTCCAGTAGCAGATAAAATGAACCCTAAAAATGGTAGTTCATGTGTGATAAATTTAGATTTATCCAGTTTTAAAGTTATATTATGTTGCAATAGTTTATTTAATACTGTTTCCACTCGGTTACAATGCTCCTCCCAAGTACAAGACGTAATTAATATGTCATCCACATATATTGTAGTAAAATCTAAAACTTCCTTACCTAAAATTTGGTCCATGCATTGGATGAACACGGCCACAGAATTTACCAATCCGAAAGGGAAACGCTTAAAATGATAATTTCGTCCTTCGAATATGAAAGCAACATATTGTCTGCTGTTAGGGTGCAACTCTATTTGCCAATATCCACAGACTGCATCCCAAGTACTCATGTACTTGCATCCATAGAATTTTTTCATTATTTCTTCAATCTCACCTGGAGACGTGCGATTGTTAATGAACATTTTATTCAACTCCCGAGCATCAAGACATAGTCTTACTTGACCATCTTTCTTCGGTATAGCTACCAACGGGCTGGTATACGGAGAACTACTTCTTTCAATTATGTCTTCCAATATCATTCTTTGAATTTCTTTCCTTGCTGCCTCTTTCAAAGCTTGAGCAATGGGGTATGACCGTTTATTAAAATTTACATTTTCCTTGAACTTTAGTTCACACAAGAAGTTTTTTGCTTTTCCTGGTGACTCTGAGAATACTGATTTATATTTATCATAAATTTTTATAAGCTGTTGTTTTTGTTCTACATCAATTATTTCCGGTGCCTGCCTATTCTGAAACTCAATTATCTCTTCTATCTTCTCTTGCCAAATCTTTGATTCTGTTACTTCTGTGTTTTTACCTAGGGTTAATCTATTATCCTCCCTAACAAAAAATGAGCTCGGACACTGAGGGGCACTTTGGCTACCAATTATCTCAGCCGTTAACTCACCATTTTCTGTGCTCAAGGTTACTATACCCCTGGCCAGATTTATAATTGCAGTGTGTCGCCGTAGCATATCACACCCTATTAACACCCTAAACGGTAGCCCTTTTGCTACTAAAAATCCCATAGGTATTCCTATTCCACTAGTCGTAACATTCAAAGACACTTGTTTCCTGATTGTTTTATTTTGTTTCCCGGTGGCACCAACAATTGTTAAATTATTAATTGGTAAAGTAGGTATTCTCTCAGTAGTTAGCTCAGTAATACGGTCTAGTTCTAATTGATCAATAATTGAAATATTTGCTCCTGTATCAATCATGGCCTCTGCTGACACTCCATTTAAGTTTATTTGTATATAGACTATGTCATTGTTTGGCGATGACTCTTTAATTGCTCTTTCTTCCATTAACTCTGACTGTATATTTTTTTTTTAATTATTTCTGATAATGGTTATTGGTTTGTTTAATTTATTATTATAATTGGGTTTGTGGTAAATTCTGTGCCCTGTTGTTTCTAGCAGTGACGGGCAGTCACATCTTCTCACTGCTGGTACCCGTTTCCCCTATTTCCATCCTTATTATTGTTTGATTCAACATTTTCATTATGTTGAATATTGCTTATTGGTCTCCTTTCTTCATCACTATCTCTGAATCTAGGTTGCTCTTCACTCCTACTCCTTTGTGGACCTTCTTCTCGGTGATAAGAATCATGTCTGTAATTTCGACTGTTATAATTTGGCCATCTTCCTCGATACCTATTATTAAAATAATTGTTATTAGCATGCACATAATTTACTCTAGGTCGATTATCTCTTGGTGGTTCATTCTTCCGCTCCTCGGTATTCCCTGACCATCTACTCCTCCTATAATAAGATTCTTGCTCATAATTTTCTAGTAGCGTTTCCATGCCTCCAATAGTTTTTATTTGTCCACTTAATCGGGCACTGATGATCTTCTCTTCGAAATGATACGCAATTTTGGTCACTAGACACTCTTCAGGGATCTTTGGGTCTAAATACTTTGCTATACACACCTTCCCCAAAAAGTAAGCAGTAGGTGTTTGTCCCATTGTACGGTCATACCTACCATGACAGATATCGTCCCTAATAATGTTTTGTACTGACTCCGACCAGTACTTAAGTTTGAACATTGTTTTGAAACCCCCATAATCACACACCTCGTTCCTGATTACCGTCCACCAATTATCATTGATGTTTTTGAAAGATTCGTCTAATATACCTTTGATCATATTCCATCAATTCTCCTTTGATCTGTTCAAAATTTCGTCTACTCTCCCTAAAAATTCGAGTGGGTTTCTGCGATAATCCCGAAAGTTTATACTTTCCTTACTATCTTGGATAACATGATGACTGTTGCATGCAGATCTAGAACTTATTCTATCTACATCACCTTGTAAATTGGTTTGTATTTGTTGCAAATTATCTAATTTCTCTGCTTGGCTATTACACTGATTTTTTACATTCTCTACTGTTTTATGAACATCCGAAAATTTACAGTTTAGACTGCCTTTGATACTATATAACTGGTCATTGTTTTCTTGGCGTATGGCCATTACACGAACTTGATTGTTTTGTTCCTCCTTTTCCATTCGTGCATCGATTCCTGTTTTAATTAGTTCCATCTTTTCTTCTGTTTTATCCAATCTTTGACTGGTTTCTATTAATTTCTTCTCTGCCTCTTCCTTATATTCATCTACTCTTTGGCTTAGCGTATTACTGACCAGTTCAATTTTACTCTCCAGATTTTCTCTTAACTCCTTATTGAAATTCTTCATCTTCCCCTCAATTTGTTTTAAATTCTCATTATTCTCTTCAAATTTTGCATTCATCTCTTCTCTTTGTCCTTCAACAGTTTCTTTCAGTTCATGGTATTGTTCATTCATGGTTTGTTTGATATTTCTATGAATGGTCTCTATTTTTTCATTTAGTTGTTTGACTAAACTTTCCTGAATGCTATCTATTTTCTCATTGGTTTGTCTGTTTTGTTCCTCCTGTTTCCTAAAATTCTCCTTATTTTCCTCATTGGTTTGCTTCAAGTTTTCCTCCCGTTTCTTAAAATTTTCCTTATTTTCCTCATTGGTTTGCTTCAAGTTTTCCTCCTGTTTCTTAAAATTTTCCTTATTTTCTTCATTGGTTTGCTTCCAGTTTTCATCCTGTTTCTTAAAATTTTCATCTATTTTATCAAATTTCTCGGCTATAAATCTCATCATGTCTTGCCAATTTGGTCCTCTCCTGGCTTCCGCTTTGTCTGGTTGGTCCCCTTGGGCATCCTCTTCAACTATTTCCTTTTCCGTGTTCATAATTGCTTCAGTTTCTTCTTTATCACCCATTGGTTGTTCCATTTCATCGTCCGTAACTATTTCTATCTCTCGTTCCTGTCCACCTTCTTCCTTCTCCTTTTCTTCTGCCCTCTTCTTCGATCTGCCTCTGGTATTATGCATTTCTAGTTTTCTCATAACTGCCGACGATAATTAGGTTTTTTCGTATATTAATTCATTAAATATATCAAAATTCTTTTCTAATTACAGCCCTTTTACGTTGAGCGCCATTTTTGTAACGCAACCGCTTGTATCAGAGGTTTCCGCCTTCTCTCCAAGACTGTATTACAATTACGGGTTTATAATTAATTCAGCCCCAATGTTGGGTTCGCCAATTTTGTGACGCAACGACTCTAATCAGGTGTGACCTCCGTCTTTTTCAAGCCCCACGTTAGTACGTCATTTTGTAACGCAACTGCTTTAGGGTGTGTGTGTGTGTGACGTCCGTCTTTTTTACAGTCTCAGATCGGTCAGAACACCTCTTAGCAATCGCCACTTATGAATTATAAAGACTGAGGTTTAAATAAAGTTGGTGGTAATGTTACCCAAACAAAGCAGAAATCGAGTGTGTGTGATTTGGGTTAAGTAGGGGAGTTGTTTAGCCTTCTTTTGAAGAGAGAGCAAGTACCGTTTATTTACCCTCGGATTAGACGATTTCTAAATTTTTCAAATATTTGCCGTGAACCGAATCAGCTGATTTTGACATTAGTCTCCAAATATATGTTAACCAGACGACACTGTGGCAGAATACGACCTGGTGGATCATCCTCTTTTATTTAATCTGAAATCTACTACAACTACCCACTACAATAAAGGAAACACATTTTATTATTCAATATCATTTCTCAATAATATTTATTGATAATATTATTGGTTTTCCTCTTCCGCCTAAATACAAATATTACAATCGATATTTTCATTAACTAGTACATGATATCGACTTCATTGAGTAAACATGGAATTGTCAAAAAAATCTGGTTTTGACCGATTTTACAATTTTATCTTTTATTTAAACATCAATCAACATATAATTCTTTTATTTATTTCCCCAGGGTTAAGGGTAAGTTCTTTTTGTTATGAGATGGTCAGAAATGGATAATTATACTACGCTTTACAAATATAGAAAAACTTCGAAAATTTGTTTATTCTCTGAGTACGTAGTTCCGGATTTGTCCGTAAGAGAGCAGATTGTTTTATGTTTATTAAAACATGTGATTACACTTGGAAAGTTTTGTACTGAACGACAATTTGATTTGAGTTTTCTTTGTTAAATATTAAAAGAACTGTTTATATTACCTCTCTTCTCGAAGTTCTTACTTGTGTGAAGCTGTTTCTCAGGTGGTGTTCTTAGTTGTTTGTAATTTCATAACCGTCTGTCAAATACTATCTCGTCAAAACTCAAAACGCGGCTAGGCTAGGCCTGATCGTCCAAAATGGTTTTTCACTTTTTTTATGGAGTATAGCAAGTTAACTTTGATAATTAAGGTAGTGGTACATAATGTGTATACTGTTATTCAAATTTTGTAACAATTTTGTGCTGTTCAAAAGATTTCTAAAGGATTTTTTAATACAATTTTTATCTCATCATTTTTTCAACCGGACAGTTTTCAATATATTTTTCGATTAAACAATACTTGTTATTTCGTTACTCTTAGTAACACATAATTTTTATATCATTTTTTATTGGTGCTGCTATTTACTTTTTAGTATATAGGCGGTTTGTAATTATTATAAATTTATTTTTGATTTACAGAAAAATAATTCTTTTTAATTTTGGTTTCTTTCCCAATTTGATTTACATCATAGTTTTCTGTTTATTTTCTTATAACTTTAGATATAAGTCTTTAATATTATTATTAACTTTAAATGAATTTATATATTATTTATTAATCTCTTATAGTATTCTTACACTGAACTATTTTCTTCTGCCACTTTCCTCATACAGTATTATTTTATTTTTTTATTATCATCTGATATTTAAATCTTTTATTTTTTAAAAACAACCCTGGGTTATCTTATATAATAACACAATTATTTTATAAAATATAAAATTAACATAGGTACTAAATTTTGTTGCCTACACAATATAAATCCTACAATAACTAAACAAAATACATAATTAATTGGTAGCATCATAGTCTACTATTATAGTCTATAATTCTCACATCTACAGCACAATTCTGTAAGAAGTTCCCTTCACCTTCACTTATTACCTCATTGGGTACACTATAACTCACTTGTCACTGTATATCACTTAAATATTGTTTATAATGTTTAGTGATACCACTTAATTTTAACTAGTTATAGTTTACCCATTTCTGACCTTTATGGTAGTACAAGAGTTATCAGTTATTGGGACTGGGTTATGTACCATTACAATATATATATATATATATATATATATAAATATATATATTTACATTCCAACGTTGAAGTTGCGTCCATACATTGAAAAGTTACATTCAGTGTGAACCCCATGTGCATATGAGTTCCGTATATGGACTCCAGATTACAAACCTTAATAAAATCGTGGCTGACCGGCTGTTAGTAACAATAACTTCGTTCTGAAGACTCCATTTTATTTATTAATATGCAGGGATTGCCAACCCAAGAGAAAAAAAAGATTTGACTCTTATTACGGATTTGTTTAGCAATTTTATCAAATTTTGACGGACGTCACAAGTATGGGAAATTAAATGACTATATACGTCATTAGTTCGAGGTTTGGCCACTACGTAGCGCTTGTCCATTTCTAGCCCTCCTCCTGCTTCCCCTCTGAAGCGTATACTTACCTTTCAAACCACAGCTAATCTGAAATCCTTGTTTTGGCAACACTGGCTAAAGATAGTAGAACTTATCTTGTTTCAGTTCATATACCTTCTCACTGACTCAGTTTTCCGCTACTCTGTGTGTGTGTGTGTGTGTGTGTGTGTGTGTGTGTGTGTGTGTGTGTGTGTGTGCGTGTGTGTGTTCGCGTGGGCATGTTTTATCAACTTGTTGATAAGACATGTACATTCCGAGCAAGTGTTCCAACCTTGTATTTAACAGAGCTGCGACAGTTTTTGCGAGAGTATTTAACAGTCCCTCTTGTCAGGCGCGGATCCAGGATTTATTTTTGGGTGGGAGCGAACTAGAGCTAGTGGTCAATTCGGGGGAGGGGAGGCGTAAAAAAAGGAAGAGTGACTTCTGCAGATTACAATAGTAATTAAAATAATAATAATAAAAAGATATTATTTTAATAGTAAAATATATTTGCGTTACAAAAATGTTGATATTAACAATATACTATAATTACAATGTAAACTGGAAACAATTATTTCTGAAATCGGCATACATATCAATTACATTTACTATGTCTATACTTTCACTGTAATGAACATGCACTAAAGCAAGCCCATTGAGCCTTTCTTGGCCCATAGAAGATCGTAGCCACGATTTCAACAATGTTAAGCACGGAAAGACACTTTCTGCTGTTGCTATAGGCGGGATTTCACCTACGGGATTGGGGAGGCAAAAATCGACGACGGCAACCTTTTTTTTTTTCAAGCGAATCGAGGTGAAGGCGTTCTACCTTTATTGAGGAAATGACTAGAAAGGCAGGAATTATCAATGGCGGTGTTCCGGAGGAGGCATTGGCATTACCCCAGAAAGACACGCTGGAGACAATTCTAATCTGTAACGGGCAGAAAGATAGGCTAGCGAATTCTAACCTCCGAACGAGTGAAAAGCGGGCTAGCGAGAATTTTAACCTCCCAACGGGGGAAAAGGGGGGAGGTGAGCGAGAATTCTAACCTCAGAACGGGCGGAAAGGCGAGTTAGCGAGAATGCTAACCTCCGAACAGACAGAAAGATAGGCTCCTAGCCCGCCTTTCTGCTCGTCTATCTGCCCACTCGGAGGCTATATTTTTTTGCTAGCCCTTCAAGACACCTATATACACAAAAACACACACACACGCACAAACGTGTGTAAACACATGCACACACACAAATATGAAAAAATTAAATAATCTGGAGGGAGCCTCGGTTATTCTGCTGCCTAAGGGCCCCCAAGATGGTTAATCTGGAATTGGATGTGATAATTCCTGGAGAAGTTCTTTAGTTTACCAAGTGGCTAACTTTACATTACATATAGCATAGCTTGAATAAGTTAAACTACGCAAGAAAACTAGATTTGAAAAGCCTTCCAATGCCGTGTCAAATACTGTACAAAGCTACTGTTCACTGATTTGTAATTTATTTGATAGTATTGGGGGGGGGCAAGTGCCTCCTCTTGCCACCCCCGAATGCCGCCCATGGCTATCGATACTGGTAACATTAGCGAAAGCTTAATAGAAAAATGTATACAAGGGTACATCTGTTTATTACATTTTGATATGACATCTAATGGACTGTGTGGACCAACGTTTTCTTCTCTATCCATATGCAACTTCCAGAACTCCAATTCAGCTTTTAGTTTTCTTTTAAACACATCTACAGTTTCGTTGAAGAATGACTAATACTTTGTTACCAAGTTATGTATAATTTCATCGAAATTATCTGGTTTGGTCATTGAGAAGAAAATATGTGTATTATAGAAATGTAATGTTTCTTTAGGAAAACGATCTTTTAAATCCAGAATCAAATTATCGAATGCCTGTAGGCCTATATACATATATAAGTTATATATATCGTCTGCGTATAGTACCGGTATGTAACTATATCGTTTGTAGGATGATTTTGTCGAACAGTTGTCTGGAAGCTTTTCTGGGTATCCTCATTTCCACATCCAGTTCTTCAGCAATAGCACATATACTTCCTCATATATAGTTTTAAAAACAGCTTCGCAGTTGTTACGGCATCTTTGTAAAATTTTACAGTATCGCTTAAGTAATCCTGAGCAACTTTTGAGTCGACTTGAGTTCCTTGAAAAAATTGCCTCAATTGGAATGTGCAAGTAAGTAAATCCGAGAGACATACAATTGCAACAAGTGTTTGGCCATCACATTATACTATTCTTAACCCTCGAGCTTTAACAGCTGTTGCAGAATCTTTCCATTCAGTTATTGAGTCTAAAACTGATATAACTTTTAGAAGACCGGATCGAAACTGGAGTACTCCATCATGCATTCCTATCCAGCGGGTCTCGCGAAGCCCCGAAAAGTTATGGCCTAATGTTCGTTTTAGAACATCTTCTCTCTTGGATGAACCTTTTAAAAAATATATTGTCTCTTGCATTGCCGAAACAGCATTTTTAATAGCCTGTACTTGGGACGTTCGAAAAATACTTAAATTGAGGCTGTAACAAGGGAGGGGAAAAACAACATTAGGGGCTTCTTCCATAACTGTTTTAACGGCTCTGCGTACTTCAGATACCATAGTACTACAACCGTCAGTTGTTATGGCAACGCAGTTGCTTAGATTTAAATTACATTTTTTTAGAGCATTTATAACAATGTTTCCAATAGCTACTCCAGTCAACTTCGGTTCACCATTATTTTCATTATCCTCATTCATTTTGGCGCCAGAATCAATAAATTGAATGAATGATATGTAAATTTTTATCGTCAGTATACCTAATGATTAGTGATAATTGCGATTTGTTTGAAAGACCTGTCGTTTCACCAAACATTACACTAAAAATTTGAGCAACTTGGATTCTCTTAGGTAAAATGTCTCCATCCACAACCATCAGTCAAGTCATTTTGAGTTGTCTTGCTTATACATGTTGCACGAGATGTTGACTCTTCGAGATATTTTTTCAAACCTAATTGCCGCTATCAATCCGAAACTTCAATAAAGCTCGGAAATTGCCAGTATTTATGACCGAATCAGATTCACCAGTTGTCAGTTTGCCATCGTCTCGGTCCTCAAAATTGAATGTTCTGGCGACCCAGGAAAATAATGCTTTTTATTTATAGGCACTAATCGAGAACGATTTTCTTTCAAGATTTTTTGACGTCCAGTATGTAATTTATTAGTAGCGGATAGCTCAGGATTTTTGTAAATTTTTAAGAAATATTTTCCTTTTATCACAGCTTCCTGGTGATATTTGTTTTGTGCACGCTTTTCAAAGTCTCCACCTTTATCCAATACTGTAGCAAAGTTGGTTATTGGTTCTGGAACTAATTTCTGGAATCGAGTACTTCCATGGCGTCCACCCTCAGCAGAACTGACAAAAAAAATGGACAGTATTTACAAAAGAATCCCTTTTTTCGTGCGAGAAAGGGAATTTCATAAGAATTTAATTGGTTGAAATATACATATCGTTTATCATACGTTCCAGTTTTGTCACTTTAGTGAGTAAGTTAAAGAATAAACGTCTTTGTCCAAAAAATAAATGTCTCTGTATTTGATTTGAAGAAAATTTAATACCACGTCTTAAAAAAAAAAAAAAAAAAAAAAAACCAGACTATTAAGACATTTTACATCCAAATGTGATAATGAAGATTTGATGATGTTATGATTGTTTTTTCTAACATATACTCAGTATCGCAGTCTAAATTTAACAAATGTAAATGTGAACTGTATGACTGAAGCTGAGACCGTTGGATAGCAAAGCGCATACGCATATGTTATAATTTCGACATGCAAACGCGCGAATTCAAACCGAACTACCTGAACGGTACGAGGATATAATAATAGACAAAATTATGATATTGATTTGTAATAATCTATGTCACTATAAATTACTGTGTTGTACATAAAAATTGAATTTCAAATTACTTTATGCTAGTTATGCTATCACTATAATTTTCTCCTTAAATATAGTACAATAGTTAGTGAACAGAAATTCTGTCTTTTTCGGCTGTACCGGAGCTTTTTGAAAATAATGAAAAGACGTCAAAATCCATTTTATCATATAAAGAAATAATTTTTGAACGTATATTTTAATTTTCAACATGCCTTACAAGACTTATTAAAAAATTACAACTTATTACAACTTTTTTGTGATTTTTACGCAGAAAAGTATAAAAATGTCTTTGATTATAATATTAAAATTGAGGCGTTTGGGGGGGGCCGCCACCTTCGCTCCCCCCTGGATCCGCGCCTGCTTGTTTAGTAAGTTTTTTAAGATCCTTATCTTTTGTCAAGCTTCGTTGTAAAAGAAAAGTCATTTTTATCGTATTATTCTATATTTTTGTAATAAATACTTATTTAAATTCAACAGTATTAACTAATTAATTAATCCATTATTTTAATTATTTAATTATGTACTATATTATTATAACTATTGTGTTAGCTACTTTATTTTTTAGTTACTTGATAATTTTTAAGACCACAAGGTCTAAAAAATTATTGAAACCGCGAACATGAGTATAAGCTGACACCACTTTCAATATATCGTTCTTTTTTTCTAATGATGTAACTAACGGTAGCGTATTTATTCCCGTAATTTTATCTTGTGCATCCCTGTTTTATAAATACAGTTTCCATTCTCGAATTTGACCAGTGTCACGTAGGTAATTGTACAAAACAGCAATTCCTGAAATGCCAGTCAGTTATCACACAACGCAACATAGCAGCGTGTTTTCTTTTGGGCTATCTCGTCAAGGTCATTAAAACAACTGTGTGATTTACATTGTGAGAAGGATAGATCTCGCACTCTTATTGTAGGGTATATAAGATATAGTTTATTACCAATACTTAATATTTTTTTACTCTTTTTAAGCTATGCTGGTGGAAAATCCTTTTCTTAATATTCTTCTATCATATGTTGACATGAAAAACAGTTTCAACTTTGGTCGTACTATTACGACAACGTTTATTAATAGCTAATTAAAACTACGTAACAATGAAGAATGTTCTTGAACTCAGTTTTATTTAGCCCTACAAAATTTAATTTTGCACGGACCTTGAGTACCCGAGAACGTTTTGCATGCAACTTACTAAACAGAGGACGTCATCGGTGTTTACTATCATTTAATATGAGGAATCGGTGTATACAATAATAATAATCATCATCAGAGTTACTGTGTGAGTCAGTATTCAAATCATGCTTAGAACTTACCTATTAGGCATAAACATGTAGCAATCAAACATTGTTTAATAACTTTTTTATTTTACATTTCCAACACGTATTTTTGATACAAAATTGCCATTAGTAAATTACAAGTGATACATTTTTTAGCATAAAAGAACTCAAAGGTGATACAAGAACTCCGAGTGTTATTAGGGTGTTTAGATGATTACTAAATCTGATTACGCGACTTCTATTGACTCCTGAAGGTACCTTCTGATGTAATTTATTTTAACCATCTTGTTTTTTTCTAATAGAAAATTAAAATTGATGTTGGATAACAGTAGGCCTATATAGAGAGTCACTACTTGTATTCTAGTTTTCATAAAAAACTTGAAAAATCAAGCTTTTCTGCGTTTCTGTATATACTATAGGCCCAAAAGTGGCGAGGAAACAAGAAATTCATTAAACAGCTTTTTTTTTCATAAATGCAAATATTACGTAGTTAAATATGCGAAAACCATTTTTTAGGATTTATATCTACAGGCCTTAACTAGATTTGAAGTGAAACATCTGTTCAAAAACTTGCTAAATCTGCAAATTTGTAGATCGGCTTTGCAAGAAAGGGTGCTCTGTTTTTAATGCTTTCATTACAGAAAGGAGAAAGGTTAGATTGTTTTGGGAATTAATTTTTAAAAATTACAGATTTTCTTTGCAAAAAAGACTCCAAAACGATACCTAAATTAAAAATTATAATCGGAGTTTTTTGTTTCTACTCCTAATTTATAAACGTGTACCTGTCATATACGTAGAATCAGTAAAAACACTTTTTTTTTACCTTTGTGAAATGTAGGACACATTTAGTATCACTATAATACTACTATTACTTATGTGCAGAGGCGCACCCAGGATTTTTTTCGGGGGGGTTTAAAAATTTAGAAACAAGGTGCACAATTTTGGTTTTCCTAATTCATTTCTTTACAAGCAGGGCTTTTTCCTGGAGAAAAGATAATACGCAACTTATAAGGAACCAATGTCAAAAGAACAGGAAAAAATTAACTTTGCTTCATAGAATTTCACTCATGTACGTTCCATCTATAATGCTGCAAAGGTCTCTGTTACACATACTGCACGAGTAAGAATCATACACACAATGTTTGTAAGAATCATGAGTTAAAATCATGTTGAGCACAGGGTTACTAATTTGCATATGCTTATTGAATAATTTAAATTACTTAATAAGTAGATGCCGACTTTATTGAAATAGTAACACAATAATATATTTAAAATAAACAGACATGAAGCAGTTGCGCACTTTGTAGTGGGGATAAGGCGGGAACAATGTTATACACATGAGTAGAGAAAGGCCTTTTGGAAATATTAGCCTTCTCCCTGAATGACGAGTCTATGTACGGAGGTTTTGATTTCGATTTCTATTTCGACACTACTAAAGAGTACATACGGATGTTTTGTAAGACGAAACAAGCAATAGATACAACAGAGTTACCATACAAAGATTTCACCGAATTAGAAAATGTCTAACATTTAGTAGGCCTATTGCAATTATTTTGTAAACAGTGATTTGGCATATTGTGTCTATTCCAGTCTTTCTTCAGATCTCCTAGTCGAGCCTAGACATAACAAACATTGTATATTTTGGAGTACATAATAGTTTGTGTACATGTTACGATTCAGGGAAAAACGTAGTAATATCGGTAAAAATGAGTCTCTGACGTAACTTGTAATAAGCGAAAACTAGTTCACGCTACAAGGTAAAAGTTTAACATTTTTGCCAATAAAAAATTAGTAAAAATAATTCCGAGTCAGTAGTGATATATTTATAATTAGTTAATCAACGGACACGTCATGGACAACAAACTCTATGAATATAGTCAACATTACACTCGCAACTTAATTTGTTCAACAAAAACAGGCTCGAATGTGAAATGACTGTGCGTGTTTAAAAAAAAAAAAAACAGATGTAAATTCTCCATAAAGAATAGGAGAGACAATATTAATAAAAAAATTATACCAAAACTGTTTAAGTAATATAGCATTTAATTACTTACAACCAATTACAAATATTTAGCTCAATTCTTCCATCCCACTAATGTTTCCTTCACTGTTATTATAACTCAAATCGTCTTCACTGCTACTATCCCATTATTTATTAATTTTGAAAAGGACTTTTACACTATACACTCTTTGGTCTGATCTCACGTAATCTTTTCAATTTTCATGACATGGTCACATCTTGATTTGCAATCTATGAAAGAAATACACTAAAATTCCTTTTTTGCTAAGTTTCTAACACTGTCGATGCAAAATGCACGTTTTTTTTTAGCATGCTTCTTCACGATTGCCTAAATCAGTTCTAGGATTAAGGTCAGTAACTCAGGATGATAGAGTGTAAGTCGTAAAATATAATGTCCATGGTTTGCCAAAACAGTGGTTATTATAAAATTTCTGTACGTTGGTTTACTTTAGTGAATAGAGCTCAGGTTAAGTTAAATGGACTAAAGAAATCCCATAATTCACTAACCAGTTAATCGTGTTTGTCTTTTTGTTAATGACGTTGCAGGTGGATTTATTTATTAATTGAAATTTTCATCCACGTTTGTGGATATAAACATGCCAAAAGCAATAGGAAACTTTTAATAGAATAAACAATTAGAAAGTTAAGAGAAAATATATATGAAAATTACGGCAATTCAGAGAATGGCGTCTATCCACGTTTTTTTACTGACGTTGAATTCAGTTTCGTGTGTGTATACTATGGGCTGCCGTTATTCTCTGAATTGCCATAATTTTCTTATATATTTTCTTTTAACTATATAATTTGTTATGCTATTAAAAGTTTCCTATTGCTTTTGGCACGTTTTCATCGAAATCGTATTTGACGAATAATGTGGTTCAGACTAGAAACACTACCATTATAATTAATTCATCTCCTAAAATTGTTTAAATTACTTTGAATGTTGGTGTTTCCCCTTCTACGAATTGATATTCGTAAATAATTAATCGAATAGTACACTTGTCAAAATCGTCTAAATCAGTTTGTATTTCTTTTGTTGAGCATTTTTTATGGGAAGTACTGAAAGATTTTATGTCAGCCGTGTACGCGGATGCTTCTTTAATAATTATAAAAACACTACTTAGAGACACACCGCATGCCTGAGCTACCCTTTCCTATGACTTTCTTTCTGATATTCCCTTATCTTCCGATTTAATAAACGTGTACACGTTATACATTATTTTCCGACTCTATGTATGACTTTTCTTTGCACTGAAGTTGACAGGCCACCCAGATTGATCCAGTTCACTCTCCAAAACCAGAAAATATAGCAATATAGGCTACTAAACGATACGCTTTCGATGAAAACTGGTGTTTTTTTAAAAGAACGAAGACAATTACATATCATGCGCCGTTGACAAAATTCACGTCTGGTAAACTTAACTATGCTGAATTTTAGTTTATCATTTAGTAATGGTAAAAATGTTACTTTGTAAGAACATAGTAATTAACATATAAAGAAGATACTATAATTATTACGTTTAATTATTACGTTCTTACTGTTTGTATGTACATATGTTGATAACAAAACTTTTTCCAGATTTTTGGGGGGGTTCTAACCCCTAAAACCCCTCCCTGGTTGCGCCACTGCTAATGTGCCAAAACCTAAATTTTACAGTAGAAGCAAAATACACAGAGGCCTGTTGAATCAAATTTAGAATAATTGCTGTTGGCGTTTTGTTTATGAATAAAGTCTGCTGACTGCTGAGTTTTAAAACAAATCAGCAGTAGACTTTAGAGGGTAAATACAAAACTTGTCACATGGAGTGAAGACACCACACATTACTTCTGCACAGCAAGTCTTACATTTCAATGACACCAACAAGTTAAAAACGGGCAACGTTGTCGGAAGCCAGATTAACGATTTTCCAAACAACATACGCACAAAGCGCGAGTTTAACGAAAAAATGTAAAATTTATACATCCGGATGTACAATTACAGGGTTTTGAAAAGAGCCCAAATGGGAGGCAGTGTGAAAAAAATTATTCTTGAAAAAATGTGTATTTTTTCTTAATAACTTCTAAAATCAAAGTATGAAAGTCAGGGTATAAGCCACACATTTTTATATATACTCTTATGAAAATTAAGTATACTCCACGATTTCAAGGAGATGCCAAAATGGAGGCATTTTGAAAGGACGTCTAAATGATAGCGGGATGTAAATATATATATATGTTATAACGATTCATAATAGCGTCCTATCAGAGCGTTATATGAAAGCTATAGACGGTACGAGTGTAACGCCGTAAGAAAGAGAGAGAGCGTATAATCGCATCCATCTCACTCTAACCATGTCACCGCTGCATCAGAATCCAGTTCAAACATGTTATTTTACTCAAAGCAAATTATCAGTTCAACCTGCGATAACTTCAAAAGTTATAAATATACGGCAATTCTGAAAACAGCATTGTATTCAGCAAGAAAAGCTTTATAAGTAGCCGCAATCTCAGTTAATATAATTAACAATTGAAGAAGTTATACGGATGACGCATGCCAACAGGAATAACGAGAGAATTATGCTACGTAGGAATAAGGTGTTTTCACACACACACAGATAAAGACCTAAGCAACAATATTCTGTGGTCAGATCTTTGGAAACACATTTGCAAATACCTATAATCAATCGATTTGCAAATACAGGAAGTACGATTATGACAAGAAATTCTCTGCCGTTTGGAACCTGTCATGGAGTGTTTGACTGACCTGTTCGAGATTGTAAAAACTGGAAAAATGCATGATTTATTTGTACAACCAATCAGCAGCCCGTATTTAAAACTGACACCAGCTCAAAGCGAGGGGTAGCATCACTCTTCGTTCGGTACTTAAACATACTAGACGTGTATAATTCACATACAGAAATTTTTAAATCACGCAAAAGTGCAAATTAAGTTCTAATTCGAGAAGTAGTCCGCAGTGTAGATGAATTAATATCGTTCAATAACACTCGCGTAAAACAACCGTTAATTAATTAATTAAGCATCAGCCGTTAAGGACCTGTGCTACAGAAGGCTACAGCATCTGTAATTGCCAGGGCATCTTCAACATCATTGATCAACATCCATTCTTCTGTGCAACACCATCAAAAGGAGGACCTCTACGGATTCCTATCTTCGGTCAACGCATCAAACAGTAAGAAATAGATTCATTGATCAATGAAATAAGCACTAAACAAAGTATAAACAATAAACAATTTTTAAAAGGACACTAAGAAAAGCACACTTTGTATTTTAACTATAAGATTAGCTCTAATATAGTATAGGAGTGTTGAATGGAAAGTGGTGTGTAGTATTGGACGTGCAAATTATTGCAGACCTGTTCTTTAGCACTGGTTTGGGAGATAGAAATCTCTTAATCAAACCAGATAAGAGCTATAGGTCGTTTGAGCGTCTTAATCATTACTTTTCACACTCACTCAATAATTATAAGTGTTAGGGTAGAATTAAGTCCTACCATTAACAATTTAAAGTTTAAAATAATTAATTAAACGTTCATTAAAATAATCAAGAAATATTAAAGTGTTATTTGTAACGATTCCCCTTGAAAACCACAATCACTGAACGAATCCTGAGAAATGTGTCTCCATGCGCTGAGCTAAGCTGAAACCGTGTCATTTGTATCTGGGATTTGTTCTGGCGCCCAGGTAAAGTAATATCACAGGTAAGTAACTTTTTATCTAACATCACAAATATTAGATAATTGTATTAGACGAAAGATAGTGTTGTAATATATATATATATATATTTACATCCCGCTATCATTTAGACGTCCTTTCAAAAGCCTCCATTTTGGCATCTCCTTGAAATCGTGGAGTATAGTTAATTTTCATAAGAGTATATATAAAAATGTGTGGCTTATACCCTGACTTTCATGCTTTGATTTTAGAATTTATTAAGAAAAAATACACATTTTTTGAAGAATAATTTTTTTCACACTGCCTCCCATTTGGGCTCTTTTCAAAACCCTGTAACTGTACAACCGCATGTATAAATTTTACATTTTTTCGTTCAACTCGCGCTTTGTGCATATGTTGTTGTTCGGAAAATCGCTAATCTGACTTCCGACAACGTTGCCGGTTTTCACTTGTTGGCGTTACTGAAATGTAAGACTTCCTGTGCAGAAGTAATGTGTTGTGTCTTCACTCCAGACGAGGGCTTCACAGCATAAACCAGCACTACTACTGTTACTACTACTACTACTATTGCTAATACTACTACTTCTACTACTCCTACCATTACTACTACTACTACTACTACTACTACTTGCACAACCAGCACTTGATACAGACTTGGATTCTGATTAGAAAAGTGTGGTTTCCATCTATGTTGTTAGTATTGAACAATGCATAATTATGCACGAAATGAAAGTTAAATATAATGATTATTACAAAAAGTCCTTTGTTTAATACGTAAATGCCTTGTATTAATTTTATTTTTATTCTGTTAATTTGGAAGACTAAATTTATTAACACTAAATGAAAACACTGATAAAAGCGTTTACCTTTTTCTTAGTAGGATTTTATTTTTTTCACTTTTATAGAAATTGAAAGTGAAATGTATCAACAGTGACTATTTAGGTATTAATTTTTCTTACCTGGTAGTTTTACATTTAGGCCTACTCTTTTATTTTATGTATTACTGACATTTTAGCTGTACGGAAACATGACAAGTTTTGTATTTACCCTTTAAAGTCTACTGCTGTTTTGTTATAAAACTCCTGTATTCATAAACAAAACTCCAACAGCAGCTATTCTAAATTTGATTCAACAGGCCTATGTGTATTTTGCTTCTACCGTAAATTTACTTTTTGGCACATAAGTAATACTAGTATTATAGTGATACTACATGTGTCCCACATTTCACAAAGGTAAAAAAAACCTGTTTTTAATGATTCTACATACATGACAGGTACACATTTTGTAACGGGGCAAAAAGGGGGGGAAATAAATTTTAAAACCAGTCAGGGTACTGTTCCGTAACCACAAAAAAATATGCATCGGGAATTATGAAGAAGAAATTACAGTGAGTGGACTGTATAGTCAAACAGCTGCGATGTAGTACAGGAATGCAGTTATCAACTAGGGGTGCGCATTCCCAGGCACACGCGCACACAGGCGGCAAACTTTCCCATGGTCTGGTCACGTATTAAGAAATACCTTCGCGCGGTGCGTGCAGAAAGCAGAGACAGTCAGCTAATAACATCTAACGCGCACTGTTGCGTTGTCGCGCAGTCCGCCTAAAATACATTAAAATCATGTAGACCGACCGGCCGAAGATAGGAAAAGTGGTGTAAATAGACACGGTTTGAGAAATAGGCTCTCGAGCCTTAAATTTGAAAAAGTAATAAAAATGGAGTGCAAAAGTAATTAATAATACAAAACAACAGTTAAACAGTGACAATTCGGCAGTGATATCAAAATTAAGCAATGAGGACATAATTCGAACAACAAAATATAGCAGGAGGTCGACTCAATCATCAGACCAAGTAACAGTACATCATATAAATTTTTCTTTAAAATCATAAAAATTATAACAGAGATCTCTAAATTAAAATTATGGGGTAATAACTGAATGAGTGTGAGCGTGTGCAATGCTGGGTCACCTTTATTATAGATTAAGTTAAACCATTATATTTTGTTCGGTAGGAAGTATTTCCAGAGGGAATATCAAACTTTGATAGTATGTGTCATATGTGTATTTGAATTAAATATTGTTTGGAGTATAACTCCGAGAAAAAAACAATTCAAAAGTAATAAAGAATATTTGAATTAGTTATCAGAATAAGTAAATTACTATGTTTTGTTGGTATTTTTTTTGGAAAGTAATTAAAAAGATCAATGATAGTTTTGAGGAGAAATAAATGAAAAGCCAGTAAAATTTAAAAGGTATTGTTGAATAAAATATAACTATCTAATACCGAAATTGAGAGTGTAATTTATTAAAGAACACTTAACCCTAAATCACTTATAGGTACGAGTTCACGTGAAGACTCTGGCCCGATACAGGTAAGGGAATTGTGATTGTGTATATTATTTAAATATATTAATTAATAAAAAGTTGTAGACTTTCAATGGCGCTTCCGAACTAGGGACAAATTTATAATTTTCAAATAATATGTAAGCTTTCAATGGCGCGACTTAACAGGCACAGTCTGTACAAATTAAATGTTGTACAGACCAAGTCTACTCGAAAATAAGTGATTTGGAGGTTGATTAGTAATACGTATAAATTACGTAAAGGTTATGTGATATGTATAGCATAGTTAAGTAATGAGTATAGCAGTAAATTAATACTGAATACATATAAGATTAAAATTTTGTACAATTAAAATCCCATAAATAAGATAGAGATGGCAGGTAGTAATAAGAAGGATATAAATGAAATAATTAATTTTGATGAATCAGCTGTTATGAACAGCCTTGAAGTCCATTCGACTCCAAATGTGGGTCAGGACAATAAAATAGACGAACTAAATATTACAAATGAAGTAAATGTCACAAATGATTCGGGGATTCAAAAAACCCAAAATTAAGTAGGGAAAATGACAAAAATAATGACGATGAAGTCAGCTTCACTGACAGTAATACAGAAAGTCAGTTGACAGAGTCAAAATTAATGGAAGGCATAATGAGTCAATCGACGCAAACCTCAATTAAGAAAGAGAATAATAGTGAGATGATGAGTATGATGCAGTTGCTGTTAAAGATTCATAGTAAGTGTGACAAACAAAATGAAAATTTGAATAATAAATTTGATGAGTTGAAAAGCGAAATACACGAACAAAAAATCAAATGCGAAAGTAATTTCAATGAATTAAAAAACGATATTAATGAAATTAATAAGCATTTAGAAAATACAAAGGAGATATTCGAAAGTAACGTTAACAAATTAGAACGAAATATTGAGAGAATGGGAGAGTGGAGAACAGATATAGGTAAGTGCAAAATAAATGAAAATAACGGAGATATATGTATTAACAGTAGTGGTGTTAGTTTAAATGCAAAACAGATGACGATAGACAAGGTAAGTAATAACGATAATTATAATAATGAGTTCACAGGTAATAACAATGATACAGTAGAAGTCCGATATAGCGCGGTCCGATATACCGCGGATTCGGATATAACGCGGTGAAGAGTATGTCGCCCATTATTAGCGAAAATTCTTACTTGTAGAGAGTGAGTAAATTATGAATTGTTTATCGTGAGTTCCGTAGCCACAACATTGGAATGCGTTGCGTTTATTGTAAACAAAGGCTTGTTGTTGGAAACGACGTTGTAAACAACAGCCAGAATTGCCAGTTCAAGTGTACCTGTAGACATAAACAATTGCCTGAGCTATTTAGTCTCTACGTTTCTAAGAATTCATGCCAAGGCAAGCAGCCAACTAAATCCCTTCTCTCCCTCATATTACAGTACAGTATAAGATCATACTCTGATATTATCTTATCAAAGTGTATAGTCTTTGTCATAAATTCGCATAGTGTAGAGTTTTGTGATGTCGCAGAAAAGAAAAGCATATTCTGTGAGTGATAAACTCAAAATAATTGATCGTGTGAAGAACGGAGAGTCAAAGGCAAGTTTATCACGTGAGTCCCAGAAGGAACAATTAGAGGGTGGATGAAGGAAGAAGATAAACTTAAAAGTTTTGTGAACACAGTTGAAAGTGAAGTGGGGTTGCAAAGAAAAAAGACTAAAGTAGGTAAGGATAGTGAACTAGACGAGTGTCTGTACAGGTGGTTTTTAATAAAACGAAGTGAAGGTGTGCCACTGTCAGGACCAGTTATTAGAGCTCAAGCTGTGAAATTCCATAGTGATTTACATGGCAACAGTGACTTTAATGCATCTGATGGGTGGTTTTCGCGATGGAAATCTCGTCATGGTATAAGCCAGATAAGCATTGAAGGGGAAGCACGATCATGTGACAGTGAAGCTGCAGCACTTTTTCCTCAGGCATTAAACAAAGTAATGATCGATAACGATTTAAATGACCATCAAGTGTATAACTGTGATGAAACTGCTCTGTATTTTCGAATGCTTTGTAACGGGGCTAAAATGAGGGGTTTTTTATTTTTATTAAAATATTTTTAAATTCATTTTCCACCTGTGTGATCAGCCACGTGTTACAAGTTTTGTTCAAACAAAGAACGCCTAATGCGAAGTTAATACATTGGAATGCGTCAACGTGCGACCACGCCATACCATTCTGAGAATTTTGAGACTGTGTGACACATACCCACAAACGCGCAAGCACCAACATCTGCGGAGCGCCTAAACGACGCCTAGAAGCGAAAAAACAAAATGGCTTGAAGAAGAATTTTGCTAAACACGTGGTCAGAGACATGACGGAAACGAAACTAGACCATGCCCTTACCGTGACGTAAACCTCTGGACACCAAATTTCGTTAACGTCCAACACCCAGGCATTGTACGTAATACCATGAGCAGTGACTATGACTTCGCACCAGCAGGCAGTGAGTTCCAGTATTGTAAAACTGTGGAGAGGGAACCGAGAGAAAACTTCTGCCCAGTGCCTCTTACCAACAGACCGCATGCGGTCCAGCTAAATTTTGCTAAAAGTTTTCTTTTCAAGGTCGGCCGACCTAACCGGTAAAAAACCGGAGTATAGTCAAAAGTGCACTAGCTAAATCACAACTGTTATAAGTGAGTCGAAATTAAGAAGACGAACTCATAGTTTTTTTTTTTTTACATGTAAACGAGGACTCGGTGCGGGCCACGCTACGAGATAGGAGACGCCGTTACCCAAGTAAACGTACTTTTACATAACAGTTTAATGGGGCCACAAAAAAAAATTAATAAATAAAATGAGAGGGTGAAATGGTATGTGTGTTGTGCGTGGGCATTGCTGGGTCGTTTTAAAATGATAAAATAAAGAATGTAGAGTAAGTAGGTTAGAACATGTATCTTTTGTAGTTGTATCAGTATATGTTTGCAATTAGAAAAAATAACGCTAAAATTATCTCAGTTTTTCATGATTAAAATAAACAAGAATTAACATCCATGTAATTTCATGAAAATGTTTTTAAAGGTATAATTTGTAGTAAAGAGTTGGTTGAAATTTAGAACTGAATGAGAACGTAAATTTAAAATGAAATTTAATAAAATGAATTAGTAGCGTATCCATGTTTTAAGTTAATTATTATGCCACATTACCATCACCTATCCAGTATGGAAGATTTCGCTTAACGAACCTGGCCAAAACTTTGATTTAAAGGTTTCGATTTTGAACCATAAAAAAATCGTGGCGACCGACAGATAGTGTGAGATCTTCTGAGCGCAGTAAGTCAGAGTGGCGTGTGTTAAAGGTAAGTAAAAAGTGTAGAAAGTAACAATTGGCGACTGCTGCCAGTATAACTCAGATGAATTAATAATTCATATGGGTTTAGGCCTAATCTGAAGTACGAAATAGGTGATGATAATGGGCGGTTTTTTGTAAGAAAAAAATGTAAAATTACGAGATGTGGGAATAGAGATTAAGATGTAAAATATTGTTAAAGAGCGAAGTTATGAGATTTTGTTTAGATAATAACTAAGTTGTATATATAATAAAGGCTAATCAGTTTTATAAAAAATGGAAAATACAAAAGAAAGTAGTAAAACTGAGAAGTGGTTGCGTGAGATAATGGGGGAAATTAAACTGATGTCTAACCAAAATATTAGTTGTTTAAAAAATGAAATTAAACAAATGTCTAATGTTAACAGTAAGAAATTTGATGAATTAAATGATCGTTTTGACAAAAAATTTGATAAGTTGAGTAGTGAAATACATGAACAAAAAGTAAAATGCGAAAGCAATTTCAGTGAGTTGAAAACCCATATAAACGAAATCAATAAAAATGTCGAGAAAACCAAGGAGATATTTACCAGTAACGT
Organism: Magicicada septendecula; assembly: GCA_034769895.1. Classification (NCBI taxonomy): domain Eukaryota; kingdom Metazoa; phylum Arthropoda; class Insecta; order Hemiptera; family Cicadidae; genus Magicicada; species Magicicada septendecula. The sequence continues at coordinate 96,300,631 of CM068370.1, read as the reverse complement.
TTGTAAATTAGAACAGAATATTGAGAGAATGGGAGAGTGGATGATAAATACAGGTAAGAGCAAAATAAGTGAAAATAACGGAGAGACATGTATTAACAGTGGTAGTAATTTAGATGCAAAACAGGTGGCGGGAGACCAGGTGAGTAGTAGCGATAATTATAACAATGAGTTAATGAGTAATAACAGTGGTGAAATTAAAAACGTGGTGTTAGAGTGTAAGGTTGTGAGTAGAGAAAGTATTGATGAAGATATGAGAGTGTGTGTAGAGAGTTTACAGGGGCAGAGGGCAGATTTTCCCCAAGTGTATTGTGACATGGAAGGTTCACAGGTATTTTATGAGGACAGAGTTTCCTCTGGTGGTGGTGGTGTGGAAGACGAGGTGTCTTCGGATGGTCCCTTAATTTTTTGTGGTTTACCTGGTAGAGGTAATAGGTATTTAATGGTGCCCTTTGCATGGAATGAGATAGTTCAGTGTGGTTATGAGAGGTGTTGTAATGACAGAAACAGAGAAATAAAAATTTTTGAGATCAATAGAGATTATGAAAGGTTGGTGCAGGTGTTAGATATTGAGAGATGAAAAAAGTGAATTACATTGTGAAAGAAAGATAGATGAATATTTTAATAATACTGGTATAAAAGATAATAACTTACCTGATGTGGTAGTAGAAGAATATAATAATGATAAAATAACTTACCTGGGTGTAACAACAAATACAGACGGTGAAAAGACTTCTAATGATATTGACAGGTTTTATGATTTGATGATAGTGGAACAACTTGAAGTATTAGAAAATTATTATATTAAATTCAATAAATTGAGTGTGGACAAGAACGATTTATGTTATAAATATATTAGATTAGTATTCGATGATGGAGGCTGAACATAAACTTAATAAGTGGACATTTTAAATATTTTGATTTATGGTTCTGACCTTGCTGACTTGGAAAATGAAGTGTGAAAAAACTGAACAATAATGACAAAAGTTTGTAAATAAATTGTTAGTGAAATTAAGGGTGTATGTGTATTGTGACAAGTATATAATGTAAACAATGTGTGTAAGTAATTGTTTTAATAATAATAAGATTATTTCAGTAGACAAAATAGACTAAATAAATAGTAGACTAAATAAATAACAAATAAATTTTGAAGAGGATAACAAATGAATTGTAATTATTGTAATTGGTGAAAGTAATTAAAAATGTTGTGTTTTCAATGATTGATTTAATTAAAGTAATTTGAGATGTTTAAATATTTTGATTGATTTAAGAGGTTATATAATGATGGATTTAAATTATTTTATGAGATGTGAATTTGATAATAATTAATAAATAAATAAATATTAAATTGTTTAGTATGGAATAACATTGTTGTTAAAATGTTACAGAAGGTGCAGGGCATTGTTGATATTTATATTTGTGTGCTTATGACAGGGTATGAGCGAGGTACTGTGAGTATAAATTTTATAATACAGGTTAAATAGAGTAAAATGTTTACAGGTGTTGAAAATATTAAACTCAATGATGAAACTAATTTGAGATAATTGTACTAACTAGAAACCACAGTCAAAAAGGTGACATATATTTCATAACTGAAATATGAGATAAAATAAATGTTAATAATAAATTTGAAATTTTTGAGGAATCTAATTGCAGTAAGTGATAAATAATGAAATGATGATATATAAAAGAGTTAATACAAATTTCAAATTATAATGTTTTATAATTTTCTGTATAAATTATTTAAAAGAGAATTGTTTGTTTGTTTGATCAAGGTTAATGTCTATTGGTTTATTAGGTTAAGTTATCATACAAGATATGTGGGTACTTTTGGGGGGTTGAGTGGTGTTAATAGAAGTGCTATACTTAGAGAGTGCAGAAACTGCAAAGGTAGACGGGTTAGTTTAGTTATTAAGTGGCTAGTACGGTGGTGGCATGTGCCACCGTAGGTAGCAATAAGTGTTGGGGGTAACAGAGAGTGTTACCTCCATCGGAGGCCAAAATGGCGTAAAATACGCGGCACACCTTTTATATAATTTTATATTATATACTGATAGATTGCCGTGCCATGTATAATAATGATGTAGAGAACATGCTTGAAATTAGAGTTGATTTCCCCGACTTTTCGGGCGATTACTTCCTTACCAGCACTAATCGTGGTGTTGGATAGCGGTCAGCTATGGCCATAAATTAAGAACCTTGACCATAGCTGGCTTGAAATTGGTGTATATTTGAAATCAATGGGGGGTGACATTAGGGGAAATCCCCGGAACTATGGAACAGCGGCTGCCACTCTGTTCGAGTAGGAACAGCAAGGCCAGGTGGTAGACCCGTTTTAAGGGCATATTAATATATAACATAGATATGATATCTACCAATTTTAAAATGTAACGCTGAAGCAAGGACACGGAGATGATAAATTCCTCCACCAATGCCGTCCTTGTGGAGGCAAATGGGCGCAACAGTCCACCATAAAAAAGCAATAGTGTGTGTGGCAGGGTGGTTGCTCAGGGGAGCAACGAATTAAAATTTTGTAACTTAAGGGTGATGACTCGTTCTTGAAGTAATTAAAGAATTGTATCTTGATTTGATAAATAGGTGCATTAGATGTTTATGATACTGTGTTTATTATGTCTTGTAAATGTATTAGTTTATTGTGTTAGAGGTAAGGATTGATAAAATGTGTAATTTGTGTAATTTTGAAATGTGTTTATAATAAGGTCATTCACCTTGCTAAAAAAATCAGCTGATCAGCTGTAGAATGTCACTTATAAATTGTTTGCAAGTTTCCAATGTAACTAATGTTTGAATATAATGATTTTATTGTGTTAAAAGATTTTAATGTAAATGATGGAAGTACTTTGAGATAGTTGAGAATTTTAGAGGTAATGTAAAAGATAGATTTTGGGTGATTATTGTTTTGTTAGGACATTTAGATCAGTCCAAGTTGAAATAAAGGGGTACTAGAGAGAATATTATTATTGTGGGAATTAATGTAATGTAGAATTTGAGAGGTGATAGTGACACAGTAGCTGTGGGGAAAATATGTAGAGTATTGATTGATATATTGAGTTAATAAATAAGTGGAGATATTTTGTAGTAGTTGAAAGTATTGTATTGGGAGAATAAATAGTTGATGGTGGTTTTGTAAAAGGGGGTGGTGTGTAAGGAGTCCGCAACGACAGGCGTTGTGGCGGGTAGCAGTGGGTTTTCAGTGAGTGATTGCCGGGTAAATAGGAAGGGCAAGATGTGGAGACGGAGGTGAGTTGAGGGAACACACATCCTGAGTACAAAGGGGTAGAGAGTGTTTTTTTTATAAGGGCAGAATGATGCGAATTGAGTTGAGTAGTAAGTGGGTTTAGAGATTGTTTGATAGATATTTTTGATAGACGGGTGTCATATTAGTTAAAGCTGTTAATGAGTGTCAGAGTCAGAGGGGTAAAGATTATAAATGTATACATGCCAAGTGGTAAACCGTTATTGTGAATAATTAAATCACCCAAATTTATTGAGAGTGTTAAAGAAAGAGAGTCCTAGTAAAAATATAAACTTAATGGAAACAAGTGACAGATTTTAATAGAAGTTGAAACTAATTAGAGCAATAAATGTGTAATTTTTAATTAATTTAAATGTCAATTTTATTGTTAATTGTAATAATAACCATGTTAATTTTAAATGTCATATTTTATTATGTTATTATGTTTGAAGATAAAAATTTTAAAGATGTTTAATGTATTTTATGATGTAGCCTATGTATAACCTATTAAGGTCAATGTTGTGGACTTGACCCAGTTTGATCAGCTGATGGTTGATGTTATAAACTAGACCAGTTTTGGCAATTGCCTGATGCAAAAATTGTCGTTTAATTGATTTAAATAATTTTAAATTTTCTGAATACTGAGAAAAGTATAAAAAAAAAAATTGTCTGCCATCTGATTGATGTTTCGAATTTCCAGTGTATTATTGTTTATGTGTATTACTAATGTTTTTTACTGAATGGTATTGCTTAGTATGCATGTATAATCAGATGTTAGGATAAATGAGTTCATGTTTTAATTAGATGTTCAATTTATTTGTTTTTCTGATTATTAAGAGTAATGAAGAAAACTCATAGATTCAGATAAAAGATTTTTATTTTGATTTTTGAGATTAATGGTAATATAAATTTGGTTTTAATTTAAATGAAACTTTTAAATTTGAAAATAAATTTTGTTGGTATGTATTAAAGTATATATACGCGCCCAGTATTTGCCAAAGGCGACCCAGTGTGCATGTAAGGGGGAACATATCGGTTGAGGATCTGGCATGGAGTAAGGCCAGGGATTTGGAGTTTGGGGTGGCATGTTAGAAGGTTAGGTGCGCTGTGGTGCATGTCTGTTCGATTTTATGGTGTTGGGATCTCGAATAGAGAAGTCCAGTAATATCGTTCAGGTGCGGCCGTAGTCGCCGAGCCAGGGGGGTAGTATACCCATGATGTGTAAGAACTAATGGGGGGTTGCTGGCACCATATCCTCACCGATCCGCTTAGGGGTTTGGCAATGAGATTTCTTCCGTTTCGACAGAAGATCTCTCATTGGGGGGGGTATTGTAACGGGGCTAAAATGAGGGGTTTTTTATTTTTATTAAAATATTTTTAAATTCATTTTCCACCTGTGTGATCAGCCACATGTTAAAAGTTTTGTTCAAACAAAGAACGCCTAATGCGAAGTTAATACAATGGAATGCGTCAACGTGCGACCACGCCATACCATTCTGAGAATTTTGAGACTGTGTGACACATACCCACAAACGCGCAACCACCAACAACTGCGGAGCGCCTAAACGACGCCAAGAAGCGAAAAAACAAAATGGGTTGAAGAAGAATTTTGCTAAACACGTGGTCAGAGACACGACGGAAACGAAACTAGACCATGCCCTTACCGTGGCGTAAACCTCTGGACACCAAATTTCGTTAACGTCCAACACCCAGGCATTGTACATAATACCATGAGCAGTGACTATGACTTCGCACCAGCAGGCAGTGAGTTTCAGTATTGTAAAACTGTGGAGAGGGAACCGAGAGAAAACTTCTGCCCAGTGCCTCTTACCAACAGACCGCATGCGGTCCAGCTAAATTTTGCTAAAAGTTTTCTTTACAAGGTCGGCCGACCTAACCAGTAAAAAACCGGAGTATTAGTCAAAAGTGCACTAGCTAAATCACAACTGTTATAAGTGAGTCGAAATTAAGAAGACGAACTCATAGTTTTTTTTTTTTACATGTAAACGAGGACTCGGTGCGGGCCATGCTACGAGATAGGAGACGCCGTTACCCAAGTAAACGTACTTTTACATAACAGTTTAATGGGGCCAAAAAAAAAAATTAATAAATAAAATGAGGGGGTGAAATGGTATGTGTGTTGTGCGTGGGCATTGCTGGGTTGTTTTAAAATGATAAAATAAAGAATGTAGAGTAAGTAGGTTAGAACATGTATCTTTTGTAGTTGTATCAGTATATGTTTGCAATTAGAAAAAATAACGCTAAAATTATCTCAGTTTTTCATGATTAAAATAAACAAGAATTAACATCCATGTAATTTCATGAAAATGTTTTTAAAGGTATAATTTGTAGTAAAGAGTTGGTTGAAATTTAGAACTGAATGAGAACGTAAATTTAAAATGAAATTTAATAAAATGAATTAGTAGCGTATCCATGTTTTAAGTTAATTATTACGCCACATTACCATCACCTATCCAGTATGGAAGATTTCGCTTAACGAACCTGGCCAAAAGTTTGATTTAAAGGTTTCGATTTTGAACCATAAAAAAATCGTGGCGACCGATAGATAGTGTGAGATCTTCTGAGCGCAGTAAGTCAGAGTGGCGTGTGTTAAAGGTAAGTAAAAAGTGTAGAAAGTAACAGCTTCCTACCAGAACTCTGGATGTGAATAATTCAATAAATAAATCTGGATTAAAAATAAATAAGGATAGAGTTACCCTCCTGTTTGCTACAAATAAATCAGGCAGCCACAAAGTTAAACCTCTCTGTATAGGGAAAAGCCGAAATCCTAGATGCTTTCAACATGTTAACATGACGTCATTACCCATCACATATCGTAATACAAAAAATGCTTGGATGACAAGTGATATTTTCGGTAAATGGTTCCATGAAGAATTTGTTCCATCTGTGAGAAGCCACCTGCGGTCACTCAACCTCGAAGAAAAAGCTGTACTGACCCTTGACCACTGTCCAGCACATCCACCTGCTGATATGCTACAGTCAAGAGATGGGAAAATCGGAGTCATGTTCTTGCCGAAAAACACTACAGCACTGATCCAGCCATTAGATCAAGGCATCATAAAAGCATTTAAAGCGCATTACCGCCGTGAACTTCTGAGTGCTATACTGAATTCTGATGAGGAAATGGAAATTTACCTTAAGTCAATAAACCTGAAAACAGTTGCGTATTCAATAGGTCTTGCATGGGAAAGTATTAGTACGGCTACGATTCAGAATTGCTGGAAGAAATGTTCCTTTGAACAAAACATCGCCGATGGAAATTGCTCTGTTGCCAGATTCACTAATAGTGATGTACAGTCTGCGAGTAGTGCTCTGCATTGCAACTTCACTCTAGATGACTTGAATGACTGGGCAGAAGTTGACAACGGTGAGCCTGTTACAGAATGTATAGGAGATAAATATATCATCAATGCAGTCCGAAATGCAAATTGCGAAGAAAAAGAAGACGATGACGATGATGGAAATGAAAATGGGTGTAACAGTACAATTCTGACCCTATTATATTTTGGGGAATAATCAATATAAATTGTATTTTCATTTCCAAGTCACATATAAAAAATTGGTAAAGTTTTATTGAGGGTTTGCAACTGCGCAATTCGAGTGTACAGGATTGGTGTCAAGGTCGAGCGTATACGTCCAGAAACAGCAAAAACAATCGTCATACAAATGTGTCAACCAGCTGCGCACATGATTTTGTCAGCCAAAGGTATGCTACTACGCAATACATACTTTTGTGAACAAAGGATTGAGCGACGTAGTTTTGTTCCCCACCTCTGAATTGCACAGTAACAAACAAAGACGCTTTAGTCTCGACTCATCAGTGTAACGTACCGGCCGGTATATCTCCAAACGCTAATTCGATCTAAAATTTACACAACTAAGTGTTCTTGTACAATGTAAAACAGTGAAGTATTTAAATAAAATAAATAACAGTGCAATGTAAAACATAAACAAATGTTTTTGTTAAAGTTTTTAACATCTTAGTGCGTTTTCAGCGATGGGACGTCGGCAGGACAATAATATCAGCTAAGTGACAAAATGTGGTTAATACAAAACTTTTAATATTTCTATATTTTAATATTTCATTTAGAATTCAATAATAGTAAAAATGAGCTCAATTTGGGGAAAAGTAAAAGAAAATTGAACCAAGAATGCGAGCGTGAGTGAATGAGAGAGTGTCCAACTACATTTAATAAGTGCTGGGTTGTGAAATTGTTTATAATTATGATATCATAAAAAATATAATTGAATATGTTATTTTGGAGGGTTTATGAAATGTTTAAGGGAAAATTTTAAACTTATACAGTAGAACTGCGTCTCATGACGCAACGCCAAAAGGCATATAATAGCGTGCTTGTTTTCGCACGGTAGTCGCATGTTTTTGTAGTAATATGTTATTAAAACATAAAAAATATAATTGAATGTTATTTTGGAGGGCTTATTGAAATGTTTAAGGGAATTTTTTTTACTTAATGTAACTGCGTCTCATGACGTAACACCTATTGGGTGTATAGAAGCGTGCGTATTTCGCACGATAGAGACATGTTTTGTTATTAAAGATAATGTTATTTGGTAAACATTTCAAGCAAGAGTTATTATTTCAAATAACACATTCCGCTATCTTCGAGTTTCGCTTAACAGAATTCTGGACCTAAAAGTAAGTAAATATTCTCGTATCATATCACGAGATGGCGCCTGGAACAAAAGTTGAATAAAATAATTGATATTACATATAAGATTTATTGGGCAGTAATAATACACATAAACAAAGTAATTTCGTGGATGGAGAGGCAAAGTGAATCTAATAATGTTCGTCTGCTGCACCTCGCGTTTATAAAACAATACGCGGAAAAGAAACGCTGTGCATTATCCCGTCAAACAACAATTATGGACTTTTTTAAGACCAACAATTAGGCCTACAGTAGGTCGAGTGAGCAATGTATAAATAGTGTATTTTATATTCCATTGGATTAAAATAGATTAAAATACGTATTGGATTAAAATACAGTTTTCTTATTTTTTATTTCTACATTTGGTGACGTAATTTATGTACAGTATATAGTAGTGTATTATGCTATAGCCTTTTTCCCGGTCCTCGATCCCCATCATTTGTCACTGTACAGGTCACCTTTCGATATACCGCGGTTACGCCTATAACGCGGGGGAAAGTATGTCACCCGACAACCACGCTATATCGGGCTTCTACTGTAATTAAAAACGTGGTGTTAGAGAGTAAGGTTGTGAGCATAGAAAGTGTCAATGAGATTGAGAGAGAGCGTGAAGAGAGGTTAGGTGAGTATGGAGGGCAGAGGGCAAATTTTCCCTGTGGTATAAGTGGAGTAAAGACTCCACATGTGTTTTATGAGGACGAAGGTTCCTCCAGAGATTATGTGGGAGACATGGTGTCTCCAAATGGTCCCTTACATTTTTGTAGTGATGAATCTGGTAAAGCCAGGAAGTATTTTAGTGATTTTATGTTGCCCTTTGCATGGAATGAGATAGTTCAGGGGGGTTGTGAGAGGTATTGTGATGAGAGAGAGAGAGAGAGAGAGAGAGAGAGAGAGAGAGATTTTTGAGATTAATAGAGGTTATGAAATGTTAGTGCAGAGTTTAGATATTGAGAGAGGAGAGAAAATTGACTTACCTTGCGAAATAGAGATGGATAATTATTTTGATGATACGGTTGGAAATGATGAAAACTTACCTGATGTTGTGATGAATGTAGTGGAGGAATATGATGATAGACTGTACCTTATGTTAAACAAAAATACTGATGGAGACAGGACTAAAGTTACCAACGTCGACAGGCTTTATGAAATACTGGGAGACAAAAATGTAGTTAATTACTGTGTTAATACAATTAACGAAAGTAGTCATTAAAATAATAACTATAATATAATGTACGTAGATAAAAATGAATTATGTTATAAATACATCAGGTTAATATACGATGATGGAGGTTAAATAGAAAAAACAGTGAATGGACGTTTTAATTATTTTAGTTCATGGTAATGACCTGGCTAGGTTATGTAATGAGGTGTGGTAAACAGAAAAGTAATGACAAGAAATTGTAAATAAATTCATAGTGAAATTAATTGTGTTTGTGTTGTAAAATGTTTTATGTGAACAATGTGTGTAGGTAGTAGAGATTGATTTAATAATAATAATACTTTATACAATCACTATTTATAAATAATGAGAGTTGGTACTAGATGAATTGTAATTGTTTTGGAGTAAAGTAATTAAAATAACTTGTGTTTTCAATAATTGATTGAGTTAAATAATTTGAGATGAAGTAATTGATTAATTTAAAAATGTTGTATAAAGAATTGTTGATAATGAATTTAAGTGATTTTATATGATTAAAATTTGATAATAAATAGCAAATGAAGAAATGTAAAATGTGTTTATAGTTGTGGAATCATATTCTTGTTATAATGTTTCAGAAGGTACGTACGATTGTACATGATCTGGTGGTGATAAATGTTTATAATTTTGTGTCAATAACAGGAATCATGTGTTTTGAGTGATGTAATGTAAGTATGAATTTTATAATACAAGTAAATAAAGTAAAATGTTTACATGTGTTTAAAAGGTTTTACATGAAATAAGGAAATTAATTTGAGGTAGTTATAAATTTTCAATGGTTAACTTAATGTAAAATATTGTAAAAGTTAGAGTTTGGGTGATAATGATTTCAATAAGGCATTTGAGTCAGTCAGGGTTGATTTTAAATGGGTGTTAGACCGAATAAGATTTTGGAATATAAATACTACAGAAAAGGGTCAGTAGTAGTGACACAGTGGTAAGAGTGATTATATGTAGAGTAATAAATAGATGGTGATATTTTGTAGATGAGGGTGATGTTATAGGGAATGATCAACGTGCATCGTTGGGCAGGTAATTGTGAAGGGTTGGAGAGTGCTTGCCAATATTTGGTGGAGGGGAAGACGGTATGAATGGAACTGCCAGGTAAGGGAACACACACCCTAAGTACAAAGAGGGTAGCGAGTATTTTGTTATAAGGGTAGAATGACTCAGGGGAGTTAGAGTAGTAAGTTAATGGAGGTAAATATTTTGAGAGATTGGTGTCATACTACGTAAATCTGTTAATGGTGGATAGAGGAAAAAGGGGGGTAAGGTTATATTTAAATATCCATTTGGTAAATCGAATTACGATGAATAAAGGAGAATCACCCAAACCAATAAATGATGAAAATGCTAAATAGAAAATCATAGTTAAAATGTAATAATAAATGAAATAAGTGAAAGATTTAATAGAATTTGAAAATAAAGTAAAGCAGTAAGGTGTGTAGTTTCTGATCAAACTTAAATGTGAATTGTTTTATTATGTTGTATTATGTTTGTTAGAGTGTAGGAAAATTAAATAATAAAATAACCAAACATATAAGAGTTTACCGTCTGTGAATTGCAGTAGCAGTGAAAGTGTAAACCTTATATGTCTTTTAGTAGTTTCCCCAACTTTCGGGCGGTCACGGCTTCACCGAACCCTGACCGTGGATTTATAATGTAAATATATTCTAAATTGGTGAACTTAGAAATTAACCGGGGGGAAACTCAGGAGAATCTACATAACTATGGAACAGCAGCTGTCATCGAAGGTGGTGGTAGTGCCGTATTAAGGGTGTGTGAATCATTATAGTAGAATTACTGGTGTCCTCGGACATCAGTAATACCGAATTTTCATATAACGCTGAAGCAAGAACGGGGTAGGCAGCGTCTACCCCTAACAACCTTCTGTTATTGTGGAAGCAACTGGGCGCCACAGTCCAGTGGGGGGTCATAGTGTGTGTGGTAAGGAGGTTACTCAGGGGAGTAATGAACTAAAATTTGAAACTTAATGATGCTGACTAGCTGATAAGCTAAATAAATGATTTTATTTTTGATCCAAGAAATGATTACAGTAGACAATTTGTTCAGAAGGAATTGATTCAAATATGTTTTGATCCATATGACAATTTTATAGACGGATTTACTGATTTTGAAAAGATTAATGCTAAGGAATTTATTATGTTGTATTATGTTATTATTGTACTATGATAGAGCATAAGAATTATAAAACAGATGTTATGTATTTTACATTGTATAAGTTTGAAGTGTATTTAGGGTAAGGTCATTCACCTGACCCTGAGAGATCAGCTGATGACTGATGTTGAGCCATGATATGTTTCTCGTAAGTGACTCATATATTTTTTTTTGGTTAATTAGTGTAATTAAATAATTTTGTTGTTTTCGGAAATTTTTTGGAAACTGATAAAAGAAATATTTTTGGAAATTAAAGTTTTCTTTGGAAAAAAAAACAATTTTTTTCTATTCTTGGCAGTAAAGAATTTTATGTTAAATTGTAAGTTTCAATATAAGTAGAAAAAAGGTCAGCTAATTCATGATGTGTATCTTATGTTATCTTTGTAATCAAGTGTAGCTATGTTTGAAGTTATGGCAGACATAGGTTGTTTATTATAAGTTTATTATAATACATTTGTTTATTATATTATTATATTGTTTATTTGTTTATTAAAGTAAATGCATCTGAAAGATTTTGGAAATATTTGGAGAATTTTAAAATTTGCAATGAACTTAAAGGAATAGAAAGAAATGAGGTAGACTAACTGGTATGGGGATTATGATAATAGACCTAGGTTGTTTTCACTAGTGGAATAAAATTTAATTAATTGAATTTAATTTGAAATAATATCAGGAAACAAAAATTTTTTTGTTTGAAAACGGAGAATTAATTTGTGTAGAAGCAAATATAGAAGGTTTGTGAAGTTTCCTTTAATAATTGATAGGTGGAGGTAATATGTAGTCGATAATGAAAATGTGTATGCACCCAGTATTTGCTAAAGGCAACCCAGTATGTATGTAAGGGGAGACATATCGATTGAGGATCTGGTATGGCATAAGGCCAGTTTTGATTTTTTGATGGAATGATTTGAGGTTAGGTGGTACTATGGTGTGCACCTGTCCGATTTTATGGTGTTGGGATCTCGAACCGAGAGTCCAGTAATGTCATTCAGATGCAGCCATAGTCGCCGAGCTAGGGGGGTAGATTACCCATGATGTGTACAGTAATAAAAGGGGGTTGTTGGCGCCATATCCTCACCGATCCTCTTAGGGTTAGCAATGAGAGTTTTTCTGTTTCGGCAGAAAACCTCTCATTGGGGGGGTATTGTAACGGGGCAAAAAGAGGGAAATAAATTTTAATCATTTTAAAACCAGTCAGGGTACTGTTCCGTAACCATCAAAAAATACGCATCGGGAATTATGAAGAAAAAATTACAGTGAGTGGACTATATAGTCAAACAGTTGCGATGTAGTACAGGAATGCAGTTATCAACGAGGGGTGCGCATTCCCAGCCACACACACACACAGGCGGCGAACTTTCCCATGGTCTGGTCACGTTTTAAGAAATACCTTCGCGCGGTGCGCGCAGAAAGCAGAGACAGTCGGCTAATAACATCTAACGCGCACTGTTGCGTTGTCGCGCAGTCTGCCTAAAATACATTAACACTTACCTGGCTGAGTGATTCTGGGTCTGTCAATCCATCACGTCTGGCCATTTTTCACACTTTTTGACATAGTACATAATCAACAATATACTTATAAGTAATTCAAGCTTTATTTTTTTTGTTAATTCAACTATTCCATAAAACACTATATAAAAGTGAAACTTATATTTTAAATACAATTTTTTCTATATCATTACAAATTTGCCATGTTTTTGCAAATAAAAAAAGTTGAAATAGCATTACAATTAGGCTATAACACAACATATTGTCACAAAACTACTGAAACTTGTCTTCTGAATATTCACTAATATTGTTTATACACTATATACACAACTTTGTTTACATTGACTAAAATTTTTTTTGATATGGTATGTTTCGAAGCACTTATCAACACAGAGGCCAACATCGCATTTCCCACATTGATAAAGAGTGTCATTTCTTCCAGCTTTCCCTGTAGTTGGGTCTTTTATTTGTTGTGAGCAGACAACACATTTTCTTTGTTTTCTTGGTTCATAAAGTGAATGAAGAGGTTAGAAAGTGTAAACAAAAACTTACCTGATGTTTCGTTACAATCGGGAATAAATTCAGAACAATTGTACTTTCAGAACAAATACTATCACTATCAACGTTTAGTAACTCCACAATCTCATTTTCACACAGATATTTCTTGTTTACAGACATCATTCTAATGATAACACACATTTAACTAAAAAAGTCATGTGGTAGAACACAAAGCATACGCGAATAGAAATGTATATACTCCTGCGATCTAGGTGCAGAACTGTGGTACAACACAAAGCATACGTGAATAGAAATGTATATATTCCTGCGATCTAGGTGCAAAACTGTGAACTACTAATGTCAGTCTGTATAGTTACATGATAACACATCGTCGAAAAGCGTAAATCAATGGCTTTCGCCGTGTAAAACAATCCTATATGCGAAGACGTACATGTACGTCTCTCGACAAAACTCGGAAGTTACGTAAGCCGTACATATACGTCTTTCGCCAGCAAAGTGTTAAAATCATGTAGACCGACCGGCCGAAGATAGGAAAAGTGGTGTACATAGACACGGTTTGAGAAATAGGCTCTCGAGCCTTAAATTTGAAAAAGTAATAAAAATGGAGTGCAAAAGTAATTAATAATACAAAACAACAGTTAAACAGTGACAATTCAGCAGTGATATCAAAATTAAGCAATGAGGACATAATTTGAACAACAAAATATAGCAGGAGGTCGACTCAATCATCAGACCAAGTAACAGTACATCATATAAATTTTTCTTTAAAATTATAAAAATTATAACACGAGATCTCTAAATTAAAATTATTGGGTAATAACTGAATGAGTGCGAGCGTGTGCAATGCTGGGTCACCTTTATTATAGATTAAGTTAAACCATTATATTTTGTTCGGTAGGAAGTATTTCCAGAGGGAATATCAAACTTTGATAGTATGTGTCATATGTGTATTTGAATTAAATATTGTTTGGAGTATAACTCCAAGAAAAAAACAATTCAAAAGTAATAAAGACTATTTGAATTAGTTATCAGAATAAGTAAATTACTATGTTTTGTTGGTATTTTTTTTGGAAAGTAATTAAAAAGATCAATGATAGTTTTGAGAAGAAATAAATGAAAAGCCAGTAAAATTTAAACTGAATTGTTGAATAAAATATAACTATCTAATACCGAAATTGAGAGTGTAATTTATTAAAGAACACTTAACCCTAAATCACTTATAGGTACGAGTTCACATGAAGACTGGCCCGATACAGGTAAGGGAATTGTGATTGTGTATATTATTTAAATATATTAATTAATAAAAAGTTGTAGACTTTCAATGGCGCTTCCTAACTAGGGACAAATTTATAATTTTCAAATAATATGTAAGCTTTCAATTTATAAATTAGGAGTAGAAACAAAAAACTCCGATTATAATTTTTAATTTAGTTATCGTTTTGCAGAGTCTTTTTTGCATCTGCATTTTTTAAAATCTGTAGTTTTTAAAAATTAATTCCCAAAACAATCTAACCTTTCTCCTTTCTGTAATTAAATCATTAAATACACAGCACCATTTCTTGCAAAGCCGATCTACAAATTTGCAAATTTAGCAAGTTTTTGAACAGATGTTTCACTTCAAATCTAGTTCAGGCCTGTAGATATAAATCCTAAAAAACGGTTTTCGTGTATTTAACTATGTAATATTTGCATGTAAAATTTTTTTTATGAAAAAAAAACCCCGTTTAATGAATTTCTTGTTTCCACGCCTCTTTTGGGCCTATAGTATACACAGAAACGCAGAAAAGCTTGATTGTTCAAGTTTTTTATGAAAACTAGAATACAAGTAGTGACTCTCTATATACTGTTACCTAACATCAATTTTAATTTTCTATTAGAAAAAAAATCAAAATGGTTAAATAAAAATTACATCAGAAGGTACCATCAGAAGTCACGTAATCGCGTTTAGTAATCATCGAAACACCCTAATAACAATCGGAGTTATTGAATCACCTTTGAGTTCTTTTATGCTAAACAATATTTCGCTTGTAATTTACTAATGGCAATTGTATATCAAAAAAACGTGTTGGAAATATAAAATAAAAAAGTTATTAAACAATGTTTGCTACGTACATGTTTAGGCCTAATAGGTAAGTTCTAAGCATGATTTGAATACTGACTCAAACAGTAACTCTGATGATTATTATTATTGTATACACCGATTCCTTATATTAAATGATAGTAAACACTGATGACGTCCTCTGTTTAGTAAGTTGCATGCAAAACGTTCTCAGGTACTCAAGGTCCGTGTAAAATTAAATTTTATAGGGCTAAATAAAACTGAGTTCAAGAACATAATTCTTCATTGTTACGTAGTTTTAATTAGCTATTACTAAACGTTATCGTAATAGTACGACCAAAGTTGAAACTGTTTTTCATGTCTACATATGATAGAAGAATAATAAGAAAAGGATTTTCCACCAGCGTAGGTTGAAAAGAGTAAAAAAGTATTAAGTATTGGTAATAAACTATATCTTATATACCCTACACTAAGAGTGTGAGGTCTGTCCTTCTCACAATGTAAATCATACGGTTGTCTGAATGACCTTGACGAGATAGCCCAAAAGACAACACGCTGCTATGTTGCGTTGTGTGATAACTGACTGGCATTTCAGGAATTACTGTTTTGTACAATTACCTACATGACACTGGTCAAATTCAAGAATGGAAACTGCATTTATAAAACAGGGAAGCTCGAGATAAAATTATGGGAATAAATACGCTACTGATAGTTACGTCATCAGAAAAAAAGAATGATATATTGAAAGTGGTGTCAGATTATACTTATGTTCGCGGTTTCAATAATTTTTTTTTTAGATCTTGAGGTCTTAAAAATTATCAAATAACTAAAAAGTAAAGTAGCTAACACAATAGCTATAATAATATAGTACATAATTAAATAATTAAAATAATGCATTAATTAATTAGTTAATACTGTTGCTGTTGAATTTAAATAAGTATTTATTACGAAAATATACAATAATACAGCAAAAATGACTTTATCTTTTACAACAAACCTTGACAAAACACAAGAATCTTAAAAAACTTACTAAACAAGGGGGACTGAACTGGCAGCTCTTGTAATGGGACAGTTTAGGTCTACTAATTTGGTGAAAAGAGTTCACAACATGATAAATATAAATTTTCTTCCTAAATTATAATGACGTGGGCAGTGTACGCAAGTTGGTGTCAAGGTCACTTCCAGAACGCAAGAGGAACAGTTATTTTTAGCCACATGACCTGTAAACAATGTAAAACAGAGGTCGTGGCATATGACGTCAGGGCCAAACCTTGGTTACGTCAGTTTGGTATGCAAGGCGTGGTCAACTCCGCCTCAGAATCTGGCTTTTTCATATTCATAACACAATGCAATGTGATCACGTGACCCCCCACAATCTCAGAACTCAACGCAGTACAATTCGTCCCAGTTAAAATTACACCTTGGTACCGGCCGGTCACGAATAAAAGTTCCGGAACGAAATTACGGGCGCCGGTACATAACAATGTAACGTAAATCAGTGCAAAGAATCAATTTAATATGAAATGACAATTTGGTATAAAAAGTAAAGGTAGTACAAAAGTGCGGAGTGAAAAAGAAAACTTACACTGGAAAATGGACTCTTCGGACAGATAAACAGATAAGTAACAGATGAGGAAAATTAAAATAAAATATGAGCTCAAGGGGAAAATCTAAAATATGTTGTATGTGAGTGTGTGTGTGTGTCTGGCTTAATTATATATTAAAACCATGAAGCGCTGGTTTGCGTTATATAAAATTGATTTTATGTTTTAAATGTCTTTATTTCTATTCTAAGGGTAAAAAGCCATGCATAATAAATGTTATTATTGTCTATATAAAAAGTCATAGCAGAAAGAAGAAAGGGAGGGGGAAATATTTTGTTTACGGAAAGATTGAAATGATGTTAAATGGTTTTTTATGTTTTCTTCTGTTGTACAAAAAATTAATTAAATAAAAGTATAACCATAGTATGATGGTAATACAGTTGTATTTTCTTGAATAACCAATTCTGTTCTCCTGTTCGCTTATAAGAACCCTGGTGAGTAACATTTTTCATTCATGGTTGATAGTAAAATAAGATGGCGTCCGAACAGAGTAGATGGCCACAAGTGTTTATATCCAGGTAAATAATTTATTAATTGCATAGAAAAAAGTAATTATACAATTGGCGCTTCCGAACTTAGCGACATTTATATAAATAAATTTTATATAAATATAAGCCTACTTGGGAGAACAGAATGGTTAGTTAAGGTAACTGAAAAAAAAAATACATGTAAACGTAAGTAGTAAGGTTATGATATAATCTGTTTTTAAGTACTATAAGAGTTAGAGAGTCAAAATGAATACGAGTGAAGATAATAATGAGAACGTCAGCTTCACTGACGGCAGTAAAGAAAGTCAAGTAAATATTGAAGTAAGCAAAACCAAGTAAAAAATAATGGAAAATGTTGAACACTAATCAACGCTGGTCCAAAATAAAAAATCTGATCACGATGATATGTTAAAACGTTTGTATAGTATGATGTGTAGCAATTTTAATGAACTTAACGTAAAATTTGAGACACAGAATAGTAATCTAAATGAATTGAAAGAACAAAACAGTGATTCTGATGTTAAATACGATAAAATAAATAGTCATTTTGATGAAGTAAACACGAAAATGAATAATCAAATTAATGAGATTAGAAACGAAATAAAACAACAAAATGTCTATATTAACAAAAGTTTAGAAGAAGTTGATGAACATTTAAGTGTCATTGTAAAACAAATACAAGACAAAGTAAATGAAAGTAGAAAGAGAAAGGAGGGGTAGAAAATGGTACATATAATAAGGTAAGTGGTTGTAATGGTATCAAAAATAATGACAGTGATATGATGACGAATGATAATGAAGAAATAATTAACAAGGTAAGTGATAGTTATAAAAATGAGTTAACAAGTAGTAGTGGTAAGATAATTGAAAACGAGATATTTAAGGGTGATACAGTGAAAATTAATAGTGAAGATGAGAATATAGAGATAGTAAGGGAGAGTGAGAGATAAATGGGAGTAGGGGGTTGTGAAGGGGTAGAAATCAGTGTTTATAAGTTAGAGAGAGAGTATGAAGAGAGTTATTTTGTGGATATGGGGCAGAGGGTAAATTTTCCCCGGGTATATTGTGAAATAGGGTTTTCACAGGTGTTTAACGAGGACAGAGTTTCCTCCAGAGGTTATACGGAAGACGAGGTGTCTTCAAGTAGTCCCTTAAATTTTAGTGGTGTTCCTGGAAGGGCCAGGAGGTGTTTTAATGTAATAGTACCATCTGCATGGATAGGTAGAGAAAGTGTGAAATGGTGTTATGATGTAAGGTATTTTGAGAGAGTTGTATTTTGATGGGAAGATAGAATTGTTTGAGATTAGTAGAAGTAATGAAGAATTAAAAGAGAGAGTGAAGAGAGAGAGAGCTGATGATGATATTGAGTACTTACCTTGCTACGTAATTAGTGCAGAAAATGATGATAAGGTTGATGATATTGAATACTTACCTTGTGATTAAACTGGCATAGCAGCAGATGATAATAATGATGAAATTATAATTTACCTAATTGTGACAAATCATACTAAGGGCGACTTGACTATACTCGATGGTGACAAATTATATGGTGCAATAAAATGGAATAATCCTGTTGATTATTATGGTATTGTGGAAAAGTATGAGAATTTAAATAGTAGTTATATTGATAGAGATAATATAATGAACTTTTAGTTAGAAATGAAATGTGCAAGGGTAAGGTAAGACTAATTTTTGATGATGGAGGTTAAACATGTAGTGTTCACGAACATTTAATTATGTGAGTAGGGGGTTCTGAAATGGACTGTATTATAAAATGATTTGTGGTAAACAATAACGAATAATAATGTGGCCTAATTAGAATTAATATTAGGCATTACCTGTATTAACTTCCCGTCTTGTGACTTACGTGTTTTAATTTCTAAAACGACGCGTTTCGAGGATAAATCCTCATCTTCAGGTTTTTAATATTATAAAAACACCAAATTCACCCGAACGGGGTCGTCAATTACTTAAAACACACACAAAAACACCACAAATAATTTTACACTGATACAGTCTTGGCACAGTCCGATGCGCATCGGACTGTGCCGAGATTGTATCAGTGTAAAATTATGTGTGGTGTTTTTGTGTGTGTTTTAAGTAATTGATCACCCTGTTCGGGTGAATTTGATGTTTTTATAATATTCAAAACCTGAAGATGAGGATTTATCCTCGAAACGCGTCGTTTTAGAAATTAAAACAGATAAGTTGAAACTACTCAATTTATTTTAATTAATATTTATGATATTTTATCTTACCTTCGGGTTCTCTTCCAAGGTCGTACAGATGAAAAAATCAGCTGCAGACAAGGTTATCTGGGTAGAAGTGCGAAATGATTACGCTAACGCATTTTCTACTGTCTAAAATACATACTTATTTTATTTATTGAAACTCGCACCCTTCTTTTACTTTCTACAAATGACAGTATCTTTGTTAAATTTTATTTTAAACTACTATTATAATTGACATTACTAAATACATATAAGAAGATTGAAAATGAGCCAGTATATAACCTCTACATTACCACACACACACTCTTTCTTTTTTGTTAATATTTAAATAAACTCCCCTCTCTTAGAGATCTCTGTTTCTTATTAAGGTGTCTATAAAAGTAAATTTTATAATATAGTAATTAAAGTTTAAAAAGTGGTACTCATCCTAATAATGGTTTCACTCCAATGCACACCCATATTGTTCACATGTAATAACCGTGACACAAGTTCACTAGTTGACCGATTTCTGAGTTCTCTCGCACTCACGCCACTGTTGGTACTGATTTTACGGTTTTTTGTTTCATGGTTCTCACTGATCTACTGGTCCCACGTTATAAAATATGATCAAGTCGGCCGACGTAACTTTTTGCACTTAGATGTTGTTGTAGGCTGGCCGCGCGCTACACTGTTTATACTTTTTTATACAGGTTTTATTTCTGTAGTACTATTTAGTACATTAATACTTGAATGGATAGGCCGACTAATAATTACGGCCTATCTTACACACCCGAGGCCACTGTTTTCTTTTAACGAACTTTTAACTGCTCTTTACTACTGACTGATGTTCATGCAGTGGTGACAATCTGCATACTGTGATTCACAAGGTCTGCTGCTGGGGCAGTTACGTAATACGTCTAGTCTAGTTGTCTAGACATCATTGTTTATGCTAACATTGTGTTGTACTGAGGCACCTCACAGGTTAAAGCTAACAATTGAAAATTAAAACTGAATTGATATAAAATAAAATGGCAACCGGGGTAGCACACAATTCTGTACCGTTACAAAGTCACAAGACGGGAAGTTAATACAGGTAATGCCTAATATTAATTCTAATTAGGCCACATTATTATTCGTTATTGTTTACCACAAATCATTTTATAATACAGTCCATTTCAGAACCCCCTACTCACATAATTAAATGTTCGTGAACACTACATGTTTAACCTCCATCATCAAAAATTAGTCTTACCTTACCCTTGCACATTTCATTTCTAACTAAAAGTTCATTATATTATCTCTATCAATATAACTACTATTTAAATTCTCATACTTTTCCACAATACCATAATAATCAACAGGATTATTCCATTTTATTACACCATATAATTTGTCACCATCGAGTATAGTCAAGTCGCCCTTAGTATGATTTGTCACAATTAGGTAAATTATAATTTCATCATTATTATCATCTGCTGCTATACCAGTTTAATCACAAGGTAAGTATTCAATATCATCAACCTTATCATCATTTTCTGCACTAATTACGTAGCAAGGTAAGTACTCAATATCATCATCAGCTCTCTCTCTCTTCACTCTCTCTTTTAATTCTTCATTACTTCTACTAATCTCAAACAATTCTATCTTCCCATCAAAATACAACTCTCTCAAAATACCTTACATCATAACACCATTTCACACTTTCTCTACCTATCCATGCAGATGGTACTATTACATTAAAACACCTCCTGGCCCTTCCAGGAACACCACTAAAATTTAAGGGACTACTTGAAGACACCTCGTCTTCCGTATAACCTCTGGAGGAAACTCTGTCCTCGTTAAACACCTGTGAAAACCCTATTTCACAATATACCCGGGGAAAATTTACCCTCTCCCCCATATCCACAAAATAACTCTCTTCATACTCTCTCTCTAACTTATAAACACTGATTTCTACCCCTTCACATCCCCCTACTCCCATTTATCTCTCACTCTCCCTTACTATCTCTATATTCTCATCTTCACTATTAATTTTCACTGTATCACCCTTAAATATCTCGTTTTCAATTATCTTACCACTACTACTTGTTAACTCATTTTTATAACTATCACTTACCTTGTTAATTATTTCTTCATTATCATTCGTTATCATATCACCTCATTATTTTTGATACCATTACAACCACTTACCTTATTATATGTACCATTTTCTACCCTTCCTTTCTCTTTCTACTTTCGTTTACTTCGTCTTGTATTTGTTTTACAATGACACTTAAATGTTCATCAACTTCTTCTAAACTTTTGTTAATATAGACATTTTGTTGTTTTATTTCGTTTCTAATCTCATTAATTTGATCATTCATTTTCGTGTTTACTTTATCAAAATGACTATTTATTTTATCGTATTTAACATCAGAATCACTGTTTTGTTCTTTCAATTCATTTAGATTACTATTCTGTATCTCAAATTTTACGTTAAGTTCATTAAAATTGCTACACATCATACTATACAAACGTTTTAACATATCATCGTCATCAGATTTTTTATTTTGGACCAGCGTTGATTGGTGTTCAACATTTTCCATTATTTTTTCCATTAAGTATGTTGTTTGGTTGTGTTGTGTGGCGTTTGTATATTTCGTATTGTTCAGCTGTGTTGTAAATATACTTAATGACCAATTACAATATAAATCACATACACTTTTTGACACAATTATCCAAAAAACAAATATTAATTTGAATCCCCTCGCCAATCCCCTTCCTCCACGCACCGCCCCCACTACACCTTCCATACAACAACCGTTACTAAATACTGGCAGTCTGTCTCTAAGCTGAAGAAGGCGAATACGACGCCGAAATGCGTTCGACGAGAAGAAAAAACAGTAAGTTCACAAGTAAAAGTTTCATTTTTAGATAAAGATTAATTAATAATGTTATTATATATACACCACCAAAATCAGTAAAATTCCATTTTCAAATCAACGAATAAGGCTTTTTCGAAATATTAAAATTTCATCCTCAGTTCGTACACTGTAATGTTCCTGTTATGATGTTTTTCTTTAAATGTGTAATTGCTGTTAACTGTGTCTACTATCTCTCAATGTACTTCATTTTGAACTTTCCACTGCCATCATTATTGGGTGAAACCAAGCCAGATATGTATTGAAACAATTGATCATTTTCAAATATTGTCTGTTGATTCATCAATTTGCCATATTTTTTATGAAGGTATATATATAATTTTTCTAACTGTATAATGTCATTTTTATTATTGTTTATTTCCACTATTTCCATATTGTTGGTTATATTTGTTATACTATGATTCATACTAATACAGTAAAACTTGGCTAATTCGAACGTGCATAATTCGAATTCGTGGATAATTCGAACTTTTACCGTGGTCCCTTGAATATCCTATGTAAAACCATGCAAAAACATCGTCTGTAATTCGAACTTTTTTTGGTTAATTCGAAATAAAAAATTTGCTCAAACTACAAAAAATCGCCTGCTGTATGGGCTAGACCACGTAACAATAGAGACACGACTGGAAACAGACAAGCAGGCATCGCCCTCTGTGAACAGACGCTTGTCCTTTGTGTCAAATTCGTGGAATTGCCGTCAGTATCTGGCGATGACACATGACTGGCTCGTGTAACGGTACCGTCCGCCATTGTCCCTGGTTCCACGCCTCGTCAGTCAGCCACCCTCACTGTTGCTTTCAGTTCAGTCTGCCTGCATTCATGGAAGTGTTAAGTCTTTTTGAGTTTCTACTGTGCGAGCTGTGTCCTGTAGTGAGAGACCGTTCCTTTCTTTATACAGTACTGTATATACAGACTGGTGTGTTTAGTGACGCTTATTGTGCAGTTTTATTGTGTTGTGTGTTCATCATGGCCCTTTCAAAACCAACACGGACCCAATACAAATCATTGACATTTGTTGAAAAAGTTGCTGTTATACGGAAAGTGGAAAAGGGACAACAAAAGAAATCTGAAATTGCCAAGGAATTCGCGATACCGCCAAATACGCTGTCAACGTATCTAAAAAATAAAGAGAAGATTTTGAATAGTGTGTGTAAAGCCAGCGACAAAGATAGGAAAAGAGCGCGAGGACCAGAAAATCCTGACGTGGATGAATGTGTAGTGAAGTGGTTTAAGCAAGCAAGGGACAAAAAAATTCCAGTCAGTGGGCCCCTCGTCAGAGCCAAAGCTGAGGAATTCGCATCTAGCTTAGGGAAAAATGATTTTAAGGCCAGCACTGGTTGGCTCGATGGTTTTAAAGAAAGGAATTTCTTTCAAAACTGTTTGTGGGGAAAGTGGATCTGTTGACGTTGAAGCTGCAAATTCATGGAAAGACGATTTGTTGCAAATGATTTCTGATAGAGACGCTAAAGACATTTTTAACATAGACGAGACGGGCTTATTCTTCAAATGCACCCCCGACAAAACACTTGCTTTTAAAGGAAAAAGCTGTAGTGGCGGCAAACACAGCAAGGAGTGCATAACACTTTTATTCGGAGCAAACATGGATGGCTCGGAAAAACTGCCTTTGCTAATGATAGGGAAGTCAGCCAACCCACGTTGTTTCAAAAATGTAAAAACGAAACCAGTTGAATACAAATCAAACAATAAAGCTTGGATGACAGGTGAAATTTTCGAAAAATGGCTTTTGAAAATCAACAGGAAATTTTGAAATCAAAACAGAAGAATCGTCTTGTTTATTGACAACTGTACAGCGCACAACACTATTCCTCTGATGGAAAATGTAAAGGATGTGTTTTTCCCTCCAAACATGACTTCAGTAGTTCAACCTATGGACCAAGGTGTAATAAAAAATTTTAAGCATTTTTACAGACGGCTTGTGGTCCAAAACATTCTGTCAGGTGCTTATTTAGATGAGCACGAAAATATCAAGATTAACATCCTTCAAGCTGCCTGCATGTGCAACAGTGCTTGGGACTAAGTTACGCAAAAAACAATTGCTAATTGTTTTAGTAAAGGTGGTTTCTGCCACATTGAAGGTGAAGAGGAGAATAAAGCTGCTAGAGAAGTCGTACCCATTACGGATAACTGGGAAGATGTTGGACATGATGCAGGCATTCGTTATGAATACTTTGTAAACATGGATGAAGACTTGGCAGTGTGCGGTGAACAGACAGATGCGGAGATCGTGGCTGATGTTATGAACATAAGAAATGATGGTACATCTTCAGATGAAGAAGGGGACCAGCTAGAACTTCCAGAGATACCGATTCCAACGGCTTCACAGGCATCAAATTACATTCAAGACTTGTGACGGTTTGTTGAAGGACAGCAGAACGTAAGTGACGCTATTTTCCAAGCACTTAATAAACTTGAAGAGTTTACTACAACTCGGTGTATTAACTGCAAAATGCAATCAAAAGTTTCTAGCTTTTTTAAAAAAACTGTGAATGCTATATTTTGTACTGAAACGTGTTTATACGTTTGTAATACATATGTATAAGGAAACTGTTTAATAAAATAACATATTGCTTTACTGAATTTCGGTTTTTGATTTGATTTTTCTACCCTTATTAAAAGTTTTCCTAATTCGAATTTTTGGATAATTCGAATTTTTTACTGGTCCCTTCAGCTTCGAATTAGCCAAGTTCTACTGTAAGGTGATCTGCTATGTTGGAGATTCCCGTTTTTTTATTATTAAAAGCTCTGAAATGTTCCATAAATCTCTGTTTGAAATTTCTATGTGTTCTTCCGATGTATATGTAGTCACAGTTATTACATTTTATTCTGTATATTCCACTTAATTTGTACATATCACAGTCTTTTCTATTCATTATTATATTATACATACTTTTATTTGGTTTGTATGCATATTTATATTTATGTTTATCCAATTTTGTATTCTTTATAATGTATTGTAGATCTTGATATGTGTATTTGTAAGTTAGGTATGTTACATGTTCTTCTTTTTTGCATGCATTTATCCTGTCTAATTTTGTTCTATTATTTAATATTGTTTTTTCTTTATATTATTTATTTAATTTGTTTATAAATTTGCTGTCATATCCATTTTCTATTGCTATATTGATTTTGGTGGTGTATATATAATAATATTATAACAAGTCAGTGGCATAATGTTTGGCAAAATAATTAATAATGTCAATAAAAATATAAAATATCTGGGAATTAGGCGCAGAGAATTTGGTCAGTCTAGCTAAAAGAACTACAAACATAAATTGTTTCCAAATGATTAGTTGAAAATCGTCAACATGAACGTTCTTTTTTTTAAATTAACTGTTAGTGAAATAAAGGACTTATTGTTGAGCTTATGTAGATAGGTTGCCCACGTGACAATTTTTGAAACTCATCATTGGCTTGTGTGAAAATTTAACTGGTTAATACTACACTACATTTCTTGGAATCATTATGAATTTCCTAGAACCATTGTATCTCCAAGCAAATGTCACAACTTCGTTAAATACATAAAAATAAAGCTTAGTGTATTATTAATTACGATTTACCACCATGAAGAACGCAGTGGACAGTAAAATACCTTAAAACATATTACACAGCCATGTCAGAGAAGGATCAGACTCTTTCAGCATGCAAAATACGTAAAAGGTTTGTTAATACAACTTCATGCCAATTAGATTTACTTACACTTAGACTTATTTACACTTAGATTTACAAAACGTAAAATGCCTGGTGGTACATTAAAAAATAAAGTTTACCTAGCTCCTATACGCATGGGAACATATAGACTGGTTAACACACGATCCCTTACACTCAGCTTTTGTAATGGAAGTGACCATCTCCAAATACGTGCTTGAAAATTTGTTCTCGGAAAAATAAAGTGCATTGGACTTTGTAAGTTCCCATCCGCCAGAAAAAATAGTGTTATATCGAGGGACTGCTACCTAAACGGGCAAGTAAAAATCAAAGATTTTTATACATTATTTAACTACCAGTAGGCCTACTGTGTGACTTCGCTGAATTTGAAGATCTCTTTTGAATACACCACTAAAATGACATTTAGGTTAACTTAATAATGTAAGCTATGCGTTAATGCTTTCCGCAGTTTTAAACTAACTTTTTAAATTGGTTTTGCCAGAGAAGCCAGGAAAATTCTGAAATCGTACTTTTCATGTACCCGCAGACACATAATTTGTACTTTTTTTTAGAGAAATAATTTACTAGATTTGCTTATTACAGCACAGATGTGCACGCTGTATAAAGGGCCTTCGATTCTACAATGACAGTCAAAGTAGTGTGTGCATTTACAACCACGTTATTCAAGAACAATTAGTAGCAGAAAACTGAGTCAGTGAGAAGGTATATGAACTGAAACATGATAAGTTCTACTATCTTTAGCCAGTGTTGCCAAAACAAGGATTTCAGATTAGCTGTGGTTTGAAAGGTAAGTATACGCCTCAGAGGGAAAGCGGGAGGAGGGCTAGAAACGGACAAGCGCTACGTGGTGGCCAAACCTTGAACTAATGACGTATATAGTCATTTAATTTCCCATATTTGTGACGTCCGTCAAAATTTGATAAAATTGCTAAACAAATCCGTAATAAGAGTCAAATCTTTTTTCTCTCTTGGGTTGGCAATCCCTACATATTAGTAAATAAAATGGAGTCTTCAGAACGAAGTTATTGTCACTAACAGCCGGTCAGCCAAGATTTTATTAAGGTTTGTAATCTGGAGTCCATATACGGAACCCATATGGACATGGGCTTCACACTGAATGTAACTCGTAAATGTATGGACGGAACTTCAACGTTGGAATGTAAACACACACACACACACACACACACACACACACACACACACACACACACACACACACACACACACACACAGCTATTTTTTGTTTAGAAATTACTGTTTACAAAATAGGAAACAACACATGTTAAAAGTTGTATACGTGTTTCTTATTTTTAATCTTTTTCAAACCAAATAATACTTGCCTATTAATATTGAAGTAAACACAGCTAATGAATTATGTATGGACAGATCATGAATGTCAACTTGAGACAAAACATCAACACAATATGAGGAGTGGTTTGCACTTGAAGAATAACATAGTGCCATCAACACACCTGAAATAAAAGAATGGAGTTGTAACTTTACAAGTAATATTCCTTTAACCTTTTAAGTAATACTCCTGCAACTGTTGAGTGCTATTGTATAAATTATAAATTAATCAGTATACAAGGAAGGGTATGTCATATTGAGGCCAATTAGTTGTGTACTGAGACATATGGCATCAGTATGTCATCTTATAGGTCAGCAATAAAATCACTTGTTATCGCTGTCGACACCTTGTTTAATTACCTATATCACAAATAATTTTTCCACAAAAAAAAATATAACACACAAAATACAACTTCCATCCAGGACTGTGATATCAGGTATTAACACAACCATAATTTATACAAGCAAAAAGATACACATATATTTTTTTGATCCACAAGTGTGGTATCAAATATTAACATGTGCACTAACTCTGGAACTCACTAACTGAACTCTGAATCTGAACTAACTTTTCTCTGACTCTTACTGTTTTATATACAGCTGGTAATCATGTCATTCACAAGCATGCCTCATTTATGTATCAAATCAACAACCTTCTAGTATAATCAAGGTAATTGCAGACTTTTCTAGAATTTTGTAGAACAATCTATATGTATTGTTCTTCAAATATTAACTACTTCTGCAAGTAAAATTATATTGTATTGTTACGACATCACAGAACAATCTACGTGTTTGTCGAATGTGCCAGAAGAATCTCGCTCTAATGTGTGTTGCATACGCGACTCTAGACACATTCGTGAGAGTCTTCTCGGGGCCGCCAGCTGCACGGACTGTGTCAAGGCCGTAATTAATTACGTAGTACACTGGTGCTAAGACGCAATTAGGAATATTCTCATCTGTGAGCATGGGTATAAATACATGGCGGCAGCGGCCTTAGGTTCAGTATAGTGGCGATATATTTACAGAGCGGTTCGAGTTATTATCGGGTGAGATTACTGTGTACGTTCAAGTAGTTATTAGTAAAGGGTTGTGTTTTATAATCGGGCGGTATATTGTAATACAATTGTGTTTAATATTAGTGACATTTTATTGTGAACAATTTTTATTTGATTTGTTGCAGTAGACTGTGTTGTTAATTACGAACTGTTTAACTGTAAAAATTAAAGCTGGTGATTAGTGACTTAATTGGTGTCTTGTACTTATTTTGTTTCCACTGTACGTAC
Organism: Magicicada septendecula; assembly: GCA_034769895.1. Classification (NCBI taxonomy): domain Eukaryota; kingdom Metazoa; phylum Arthropoda; class Insecta; order Hemiptera; family Cicadidae; genus Magicicada; species Magicicada septendecula. The sequence goes on along the minus strand of CM068370.1, from coordinate 96,271,705 downwards.
GACGATCAAGTAGACCGCTGTTACAGTATTATCATCTTACGCATGTTTCACTTATTAAATCAGCATCATCAGAGGTTAATATATGAATAAATAAACAATTGAACTGATTCGATTTCAATATAAAAAATAATGGATAATCGAATTTAATATAAAAGAAACGGTAGATTTACCAATAAACGTATTGTTCATTGATACAGAACATTCTAGTATACTCTATAAATAGTGTCCACAATATATACATCACCAGTTATACATCAATTGTGAATAATATAATACACATGAGTAACAAAAACCTATGTACTTAACCTCCGTATTATCCTAATGACCATCACAAGATACAACAAACACATACAATATGCAATATATAGAAAACCAACTTCCACTAACATCATTATACCTAACCATTCTGACCACCCACCACAACATAAAATGGCAGCATTTTATTCGTTATTTAACAGAATGTACAAAATACCCCTAAACAAACAAGAAACTGACAAAGAAAGAAATATAATATACCAAATTGGTTATGAAAATGGATACAATAAAAATACTATGATCAAAATAGAAAATAAAATCAAATACAAAATAAAAACTGAACAATTAAGAATTAATCAAAATGAACAACACATAAATAATAACAACAACAACAAATGGGCCACATTCACATACATAAATAATAAAATGACAAAACTAACAAAACTATTTAAAAACACAGATATAAAAATATCATACAAAACTAATAAAAATAAATTACAAATTTCTAAATAGCTCACACAACAAAGATAAAACAACAACTAAAGGTATATACAAAATTGTATGCCAAGATTGCAATAAATGTTACGTAGGACAAACAAAAAAAAAGCTGAAAAAACGTTATTTTGAACACCTAAACGCATACAAAAAACCAGAAATATATAAATCCAATTTAGCCACACATGCAATAAACACAGGACACGAATTCCCAAACATAACCAATGTATCACTAATAAAACATATACCACACAAAGGCACCATAATGAACATTTGGGAAAATTTACAAATATACAAACATAAAACACAAAACAAACTAATACCAGAACAAATACAAATCAATACAAAACATGACACAATATTCAAAGCACTCAACATCGAAAATACACAAAATACAAAAACATATTCCACAACCACACACAATAATACAACTTTAAAAGACCAAAGACCAACAAACAACCTTAATAACATCCAGCAGCCAACACACAAATACTTCACCAGAAACAAGATGGCGAAGGCTGAAGATGAGAGAACAGGAACTCTCGAAACATGTTCCAAATAGAAAAAACATCTTGAGGTAAATTAGTATAAATATTAAATGTATTATATACATCAAGAAACGGACTGTAGCATGACAGATAATCCACTTGAATAGATTACCATATGATCATAAGTAAAAATCAATTACATGGAATATAAAGAAAATCCAAATGAAAACCAAATAAATATCAAAATAAAATATCAAAATAAATTGGAAAAGTAAATATGAAGAAAAAACTCTGCAACAAAAATAAATTACAGCAAAATAAAACCCTAAAAAACTAAAATAAAATAAGAATAATACCCAGGTAGGATAGGAGTAGGTAAGGAAGATACCCAGAACAAATCAACGGACAAAATAACGATATAATAATGAAGAAACCGAGAATGAAAAAGAAAGATACCCAGAACAAATAAAAATAATAATAACGAAATGGTACTGAAGAAACCAAGAATGAAGAAGGAAGATATCCAGAACAAACCAACATACCTAATGAACAGGGATAAGTTTGAAGATAACAGATAGTAGGGGAAGTAGAATACGACCAATACCCAAAAGAAACCCAGAAGGGGGAAAACCAAAAACCCCAAAAGAAATTAAATGTCACTATTGAAAGTATAACACCCCAAAAAACCAGAAACTCATGTAAAATAAATGAAAACAAAAGTGTTTAAAGTGCTAAGTAAAAGTGCACCCAAGAAAGTTATTGTATAATTAATAAAGACAAATCTTAACAGTTCCCCCATGATTAAACAACTTGATAATAAAACTATAAAACTGACTAGTGATAGTATAAAGAAATAACAGGGAACAAGTGCAAGTTATTATATTGTAATAAATAAACTTTGAGAAAGTACATTTAATACTGTACCTTTAAATAACTTTAAAAGTTTTAATTTAGTATCATGAGTGCTATTTAATAAAATAGTATGGTGAAAGAGCAAGGACTAATATTTCTAATAAAGTGCCACTATTTATATAATAACATTCAATGGAGTGAATAAGATAAGTAGAGAGCTGGGAGTTAATCCATAAAGTGACAAGGGATACATCCCTAAAATTAAAGAAAAACAGATAAGACTGTACCCAAATAATTTTAAGTAAGTTTTAAAAATAAAGGAACAGAGATGTTAGTTTCCAATTACAATAAATGAACCCTATGCCTAAGGTTTGGAAATAGAGAGTAGTTCTTATAATTATAAAATGTTATTATGTTTAATAGTTTGAATCACGAATGCAATGTCTGAATGTGGATACCATTCTTATATGATAAAATGTTTTTATGAGTTACTATGAATAATCAGTACTAAAAGGTATGAATTTAAATACCACTTTTAATGTCAAATAATTGTTATGTATTAATTGTTTAATGTCAATACTAAAAGTTATTGTAGTAAAATAAGGAATTATTAATGAATATTATATTAGAATAGAAAGTCAGAAAAGGGTATAAACAAACTGTATTATTAAAAACTTTGTATGTAACATCAGATAAAAATTAGGCCAAAGGGTAAATCTAAACTACATTATAATTGATAAATCCAGTCCAATAAACCAACTAAACTAATGAAATTTATGCAATAAAAACCCATCACATAGTAATATAATGTAATTTATACTTAAAAAGATATTGTCAGAAGATAGGTAAAATTATGAGTAAAAATGCAGATGTATTAACTAAAATTTTAGAGGGGGAGTCATAGATTAATGAATTAAATTTAAAAACAATAATCAATGGATAAAATTGCAATAAATTAAAGAAAAATAAACAATTATATCAATCTCAGATTCAGTATAATCATAATTATAACAGATAAAATGGCTAATATTTGGAGGAGAACAGGAATTAAAAATTTAAGCCTACTTTTCCAAAATGAAAGAAATATAGCATTTTTAATAAAAAAAACTTTGTAAAACTATATTATTGGGTATCAAATTAAGCAAAATGAATTCAAGAAACTGATTATGTATTTAGTATTTCATAAAATTAAATAATAGCGAAAATATATTCAGTGATATAATGTACTTTTTAAAGATGTAGTGGAAGCCAAAGGAAATTGAAACAATGTATTATGCATATTAAATTGGCTAAGAATTTCAGAAGACGAAGGAAATGAGAACAGTTAATTATTATCCATTGTAGAGAACACTTGAACGACCTTTTGCTCCTATTAACCTATATAAGAAGCAGAAATGGCGTGCGGTATATAAACCTAGTTAACAGTGAAAATTTGTAAATTCATAATTTTTTACTTTAAACCTTAGAATCAGTGAGCACAAACCATAACACTATTAAAATACAGTAATGCGGAACCATATATGACTAAATCATTAAATTAACACAAGCACCATTAATTATTACTAACGAAACCAAAAGTGTTAGTTACGACCTATTTAACCAAAGTGAAGTTAGACATTATCACACACATTTAAATAAAGTGAACTACGAAACACTGAACCAGGAACACTCAATTAACACCAGAACGAATATTCACAATTGTGGAGATGAGGAATCGGTGAAAAGGCATCATTTATTGCAAGAAATATTCGTCGAGGCAACTAACGTTAACCTACGCAGTTGGCAGGCGGCCATCTTTATCTTCCCAGCACCCTATGTGAGTTTGACCAAATAAACATCGAGTCATCACTGGTTCGAATTTTATCAAATATACACATCATATATTGTTTAATAACCTTGTAATTTTTAATTTTAAGAATTTTAACTGTAAGTGTTATACTTTCATGGCATTACCCTTCTCTGGCTATTTATAAAATAACCGTTAAAAGAACCATATAATTAATATACAATATTCATGTAAAAAATTTATCGATCGGCCCTGAGAGACGAGTTGATATTGCTGTTAATAATCGATTAACCATCGATATATCCTATACTTGTTAATAAATCATTTAATTCCGCAAATTGGTTGAAATTTATTTATCAATTTAATAAATATAATTAAAATTAAAGTAATTCAAGATCACTGACTATCCGAAAGGCGGTATTTACCAAGAAATAAGTAGAATACTGAAGGAAGAAGAAGAACCGTCTATCGACTAGTGCTGGAGATAACTATATTAACGCAGGAGTTATCCCAAAAAGTGGTACAACAACATAAACAACCATAAAAGAATTAAAATTTTACATAATACAAATACGAAAATTATTTATTAAACACCTACAGCAAAAAACACGAAAACAAAGATTTTTTCAGAAAACAAAAATTTTTTAAATTTTTTATTATTATTATTAATTATTATTTTGTAAAGAGGAACGTTACAAAATTGGCGTCCAACTAAGGGGCTTCAATTAGAGATCGAAAGGCTAATATAACTCGCCCAATTACTAATTCAAGCTTGGCAGCGGTTATCTAGCCTGAGAAACAGGAAAGATGCAACGTCGTGCCACATCAAAGAAAAGGGCGGCGGAGGCCGAAAAAGAAATTAATATGGAGGACAGAGAGGCAACACCGGTGGAAGACGTAGAAATGTTATTACCCCCAGCGGAACAGAAACAACCCACACCACCAGAGGAACAACTGGAAATACCAACGCAAAAAGGGGAGGTCAATCTCCAAGAGGAACAACCTGAGAAATCCAAAACAATAGAAGGTCCAATTCTAGATAAGATGATGGAAATGTTCCTACAAATGAGTAAGCAAATAGAAGAAAATAGCAAGAAGATGGAGAAGAAAATGGATTCTACAAAAGAAGAAAATAATAAAGAAAGGAAGGAAGACAACCAATCCTTAAATAAAAAATTGGAAGATTTGAAGGAGGACAACCAGTCTTTAAAGGAAGAATTGGGTAATAAAATCGAAAATACCAATCAGAAAATTGATGAAACTAGGAAGAAGATGGAAAACGACAACAACAATTGAAGGAAAGGTTGGAGGAAAACAATAAGAAAATGGAGGAGAAAATGGATAAGAATAACCAACGATTAAGAGAAGAATTAAGAAAAGTCAACCAGGAAAACATGAACAAGGTAGACGAGAGAATAGAGTTGGCGAAGGAAGAGTTGAGCAGGAAAATCAACGACCATAAGAGATCTATAAATAAAAAATTGGAAGGAGAAACCATAATAATAAGCCAACAAATCAGGGAAGTTGACGAAAGATGTCGCCAGACTGAGGGGGCGACATGCACCCCATACTCCGCCATGTATGAGAAACCACCCCCAAGAGAGATAGAAGAAATCCTAGAGTTCCCTATAAATAATATTTACAAGTTTGACAAGGTAAAGTTCTACAACAAAGTGGCCGAAGACCAGGAAAAATGGAAAATTAAGTATCAAAAGGCTAGTGGTAAACTAATAACTTATGAAAAGGGAGAAAACATCTTATTAAAAAATCGTGAACTACCCAGCACACTGGAAGGAATAACGAAGAAGTTATTGCTGCTATATACAGGTCCATATGTAGTCTCCAAAATAAAAAACATTAATACTTATGAAGTAAAGGAGATGGATTCAGAAAGGATCAAAGGTGTATATAACCAGGCTTCCATGAAAAAATATTATGAGTAATTGAATGTATATAAAAATAACTAAATTCAAAAAACAAAGTAAGCACATCTTACAACCAAATATTTTTTAAACTAACTGTGGAAAACAAAAAGGAGAGAATTTAGAAAAAAACCCTAAATTCTAAAAACAAAGTAAGTACAATTTACTACCGATGATTAATGAAACTCATTTGAGAATTAAAGGAAAAGAATTTAGAAACAATAAATAAATTCTAAAACAAAGTAAGCACATCTTAAAACCAAATATTTATGAAATTAATTGTGTAAAACAAAAAGGAGAGAATTTAGAAAAAATTATCTAAATTCTAAAACAAAGTAAGTACAACTTACTACCTATGATTTATGAAACTCATTTGAGGAAAAATAAAAGGAAAAGAATTTAGAACCATTATCTAAATTCTAAAACAAAGTAAGTACAACTTACTACCTATGATTTATGAGACTAATTCTGAAAAACAAAGAAAATAAAAGGAAAGGAATTTTGAAATAAAATACCTAAATTTAAAAAACATGGTGAGTACAATTTGATACCAATTGTTTATGAAAAACTAATTATGAAAAATAAAGGATGGGAAATTTGAATTCTGAAGAATAACCACAACATTCAAAAGGAAGAGTAAGTTCACATTACAAACAATTATATATGGAACTAATTGTGAAAAACTTTTGAGAATAAAGAAATGGCAGTAAGAACCACTGATACAATTAAAAGGAATAAACTTGTTGTGAAGTAAAAATAATAAAACCTTTACGCAATATAAGCAGAGGCAATGACCACATAAAAATGATAATTAAAGAGTTCATTTGGATAAAAAGCAAGATCGGAATAAAATTTTGAAAAGGGAAGAAATATCTATATATAAATAAATCCATAATAAGAATATGATCATAAAATAAATGTCAATTATAAGAAGGACAATTAGAAGAGTAATTGCAAGAACATAAAACTAGTGGAACGATTCATAAGAATTAAGAAAAACAAAAATATAATAAAAAAATATATGCTACCAATGACCAGAAGAAGATTGTAATAACAGTCAAGGAATAACAGAGAATTAAAATAAAAAACTTTACACTGAATAACAAGTGATAATTATATTAAAAAAGCTTCCAACCATAATAAGAAATAAAATAGCAGCAGAGCTAACCATTAAAAAAAAAATATATATATATATATATATATATATATATATATATATATAAAACTGAGATAGAAAATAAATGAGATAGAAATATTAACAGATCTGAGCAAAAACGAAGTGAAGTATCCAAAGATATTTTTTAAATAGTCATGAAAAAGACTATTCTTATACAATTTTTATTAATAACTGTCTGTAGATAAGTCCAGCAGTATTATTATGTTGAGCAGAGATGATTTGCCTCTGTACTCAATGAGAAGTGTAGTATGGCCAGCAGAGTATGTAGCCTACAGTGCCCCTCTGAACTGCCCCAGCTCACATGTTAGGGAATGAATATCCCAAGGATAAGAAACCAAGTTAAGAAAAAATGAAAAATAAAAAATAATGAACATCAGATGACTATTACTGTCAAGGAAAATCAAGTTAATAATTAAATATATGTAAGCTCAAAAAATAAAAAGAAGCAAAATAAGAAATGGGAAGGAAGTAAAGAAATGTAATTTATAATAAATATCATAAGCAATTATTTCAGACAAACAAAGTATGATCTGAACTAATCACTTCTGGAGGAGAGCAATCTGTAGCATGACAGATAATCCACTTAAATAGATTACCATATGATCATAAGTAAAAATCAATTACATGGAATATCAAGAAAATCCAAATTAAAACCAAATAAATATCAAAATAAATTAAAAAAGTAAATATAAAGAAAAAACTCTGCAACAAAAATAAATGTACAGCAAAATAAAAATCCAAAAAACTAAAATAAAATAAGAATAATACCCAGGTAGGATAGGAGTAGGTAAGGAAGATACCCAGAACAAATCAACGGACAAAATAACGATAGTGCTACGACAGCACAGATCAATCTACGCATTTATCGAATGTGCCAGAAAGATCTCGATGTAAGCGTGTGGTGTACGTGCTACTAGACGCATTTTGCGAGAATTTTCTCGACTGTGCCGGGCTTCGCTCGGGCGCTCAGACTGTGTCAAGGCCGTAGTAATTACGTAGTTCACGAGAGATAAGACGCAGTTTGGAAGCTTCTGGTGTGTGAGCGTGACTATAAATACATCGGGTAGCGGCCTTAGTTTTGAGTTCCATGCGAGATATTGGATAGTGCGGTTTGAGAGTATTAGTGTGTACGTTCGAGTAGTTATTATTGAAGTGTTGCGTTTTATAATCAGACGGTATAATTGTAATACAATTGAGTTTTAATATTTGTGGACATTTTATTGCGTATGTACAATTTTCATTTCGTTTGTTGTAGAGACTGTGTTGTTAATTACGAACTGTTTTTACTGTAACAATTAAAGGTGTGATTAGTGACTTAATTGGTGTCTTGTACTTATTTTGTTTCCACTGTACCTACGACGACCGAGTAGATCGTCGTAACAGTGGTGTCAGAAGTGGGATAGAACGGTTAACAGTGGAAACAGTGGATACTTTGTACAAGACGAGTGTAATTCGTAATTAATCCAAAAACATTGGATGCCAGTCAGATGATGGAAAATTTCCAGGCGCTGTTGTTGCAGACAGAAGAACGACGACGACAGGAGGCGGAAGAAGCAGAAAAACGACAGGATGAAAAACGTAAGCAAGAAGCAGATAAAACGGAAGCTCTCTTTGAAGTTATGCAGAAACAGTTGCAAGAATACAGTACTGCAGAATTGGGTATCCTACGAGGTGAGCTTAATAAACAAGTTACTAAAATATCGGAGGTACAAGAATCAATGACATTAAAAATAGCTGAAGTAGAAAAATCTGTCTTGATTGTTGAAGAATCGATGTCTACAAAAATATCTGTTATAGAAGAATCTGTGTCAAATAAAATATCTGCAGTAGAAAACTCAATGGCAAACATAAGAGAACAAATTAAAAGTGAAGTCGAACAGTGCATGAAGATTCAACAAAAACAAATTTCTGAACAGACTGTACCAGTGATAAAGACAGAAAAAGACACAGAAAATAAGTTAATAGAGAAAGTCACTTTGCCTGCAGTAGGGACAGTTCATGTCAAACCTCCAACCTTTGACGGAAGCAGTCACTGGGCAACATACCTCCGCCAATTTGAAGCTGCTGCATGGCAAATAATTGGACAGAGAAAGACAAGGCTGTTTCACTCGTCCTCTCATTAAAAGGACCCGCGGCAGAACTACTACAGAAAGTGCCACCTGACAGCCAGAACATCTATGCCGAGTTGATAAAAGCTCTAGAATTACGCTATGGTGATAAACATATGCGAGAGGTGTACTACGCTCAGCTGAGAACAAGACGACAACGTTCCGGGGAAAGTCTTCAAGAATTTGAAGCAAGTATCGACAGATTGATTAGATTGGCCTATCCTGAAGCACCAGAAGACTTCCGAATAAGGTTTACGGTGCAGACATTTATTGATGGTATCGGAGATTGTGAACTTCAGCAAGTGTTACGAATGGCAAGACACCGAGATAGCTCAGAAGCTCTTGTTCACGCCCTAGAGTTTGAAGCTGCCAAGTCAGCGTCCCGCTACATTAATGGGTTTGTGCCATCACGTTGCAGTCAGAAGATCCCTGTATCACATTACCGTTACAATGGGTGCAGAAAAACAGTGTTGTCAGACAAACAATTCAAAAGGTCAAGAGAGTCGCGACGATTTGAAAAATACAGAAGACCGAAATGTTACAACTGTGGAAAACGTGGTCATCTACAGGTAGACTGTTGGGAGAAGAAGATACCGAGAGAAGAGACTGATCGCACCAATTGGAGAAGTAAAGGCCCAGAACAGCACACAGTTTCCACGCTACATAAGATCAGTGGAAACTTGATTGTTAATGGATTTGCGGATGGTAAACCAACATCATTTATAGTTGACACGGGCGCAACAGTGTCCATTGTGCGCCCTGACTTAGTCTGTAACCGCCATCCTCTAATTAGCTCTTGTACAATACAGACTGTGACTGGAAGCCCCGTCAAGGTGCTAGGAAAGGTAGATGTACGTGTACGCCTGAGTCTTCTTGAGTTTAGCCACCAAATGCTCGATGCAGACATTGTCAATGAAGTGATTCTTGGCACGGACATTATGAATGCCTACGGATTCGTTGTGGACTTAAGAGAGAATGTCCTGTGTGTCGGCCAAGAGGAGTTAAAGCATTCCATGGCTAAAACGACAGGGTCTACCAACCATTCGATTAAGCGAGTGGCATTAGTCGAAGAAAAAGTCAACAAGTCTGGTCAAAAGGAACCCTCCCTGTTGCCAGTGGAAATGGAGGAAGAACTAGCAGAGCAAGTACAAATAAGTATAAGGACAAAAGAAGTGATTGGAAAGCCAAATATGGGTGTCGAGACAAAACTCTTGCTTGTTCCTGAGCTGATAGAAGCGCCCGAGGGTAAAGTGGCTGAAGATGAGGTTACGCAAGAGGTTGTTGACGAGGACCAAACAGACTTGGATCAGCCAGTGGTATTTCGGTCATCAGTAGGCCTACATGATGCAACGGGAGTGATTCCAGCGAAACTAGTGGTTGCGCAAAAGACTCGCATTCCTGGGAACGTGGTGTTCGGATCACACGAGACTGAATTCGAAGAACGGGAAAATTATCCTTCGCAAGGATGTCCACCTAGATCGCCTGGTCGATTATTACTTCGGAGACGCTTTGCCAGTTCGGGACGAACAGGCTTAAGGAGGGGGCTGTGCTACGACAGCACAGAACAATCTACACGTTTATCAAATGTGCCAGAAAGATCTCGATGTAAGCGTGTGGTATACGTGCTACTAGACGCATTTTGCGAGAATTTTCTCGACTGTGCCGGGCTTCGCTCGGGCGCTCGGACCGTGTCAAGGCCGTAGTAATTACGTAGTTCACGAGAGATAAGACGCAGTGTGTGAGCGTGACTATAAATACATCGGGTAGTGGCCTTAGTTTTGAGTTCCATGCGAGATATTGGATAGTGCGGTTCGAGAGTATTAGTGTGTACGTTCGAGTAGTTATTATTGAAGTGTTGCGTTTTATAGACGGTATAATTGTAATACAATTGAGTTTTAATATTTGTGGACATTTTATTGTGTGTGTACAATTTTCATTTCGTTTGTTGAAGAGACTGTGTTGTTAATTATGAACTGTTTTACTGTAACAATTAAAGGTGTGATTAGTGACTTAATTGGTGTCTTGTACTTATTTTGTTTCCACTGTACCTACGACGACCGAGTAGATCGTCGTAACAATATAATAATGAAGTAACCGAGAACGAAAAAGGAAGATACACAGAACAAATAAAAATAATAATAATGAAATGGTACTGAAGAAACCAAGAATGAAGAAGGAATATATCCAGAACAAACCAACATACCTAATGAACAGGGATAAGTTTGAAGATAACAGATAGTAGGGGAAGTAGAATACGACCAATACCCAAAAGAAACCCAGAAGGGAGAAAACGAAAAACCCCAAAAGAAATTAAATGTCACTATGTAGCGGGTCGATTTTTGGGTGTTTTATTTTAACCGTCAGGGGCATATATTTATATTTTTATTTATTTCGTTTTTGGGCGGATTGTCATTGTGCAACGTATTTGTCCGTATAACAGACCAGTGTTGAGAAACAGTTGGAAACAAAGCGAAACGCAATCAGTGGTGTAACACGGCTGAAGAATTCACCTCCACAAAATTCTGAAAACTTTATACCTGTGTGTGGCAGCGCACATACGCAACTGCTCAATCACGCTCCAAAGGACGCTCTAACAAAAAACCAAGATGGCTAGAGAGACTAATATTTGTCGTCTTCTTCAAGATCCCCCGGAAACACTGTTTTAAGTCCGGCCCACTTAAATGACATCAGCAGAGCAGAAGCCAATATTGTCCTCTGGTCACACACATATATCAGCTCTATGCCACGCATAAAATGGTTACACAACAGCAAAGCATATACGACGACGAAAACATCATGGCATGGAGGAACAACTTCCAGGCAGGAACAGGTAGTTGTACCTGTTACGTTCTAGGTGACAGTCGATAGTAGGTAGAGACGCCATATAGTCCACGAGGTACAGAGTACCGCTACAGACGCTTACAGTTTCGTTGCGGACCCGGTTGGTCGATTTTCGTAAATGTAATTAATTCAAGAAGACCGACCGGGATCCGAGGAGATAATCAACGCATCTCAGTTACCAAATTGTTGCAAGTGCGAATCGCAAACAGTTAAATTACGGACATTGGAATCGAATCGGGACAAAACACGTGTTCGGCCGGCAACGCGTTTAGTGAACAGTTGTAAAACAATAAAGGAGTTTGTAAAATATAATAAATAAGGGTAAAGTATGGTGTGAGAGTGAGTGAAAGGCAGGCTGGGCTACCTACAATATAGTAAGTAATATTATTTAAGTATAGAACAATAGGATGTATAAACAAGAGTCACACAAAATTTGAAAACATGTAAGAAAATTTATTTGGAAAACCAACATTTAAAATGGCAATATTTGATCATTAAAAAATCATAATTTCTCTTCATATAAATGTGTTGTGCAAATTATTCTCACCACCTTAAGAAATTACGTCTGCATCCCAAACATACGTATGACGCAACCTTGAAGCCACGCGATGGTAAGTAGGAGTGGATTAACATTGATTTTAAATTATTACGATATCATTCTTATCATTTAATATAGAACGTTTCATTGGCGCCACGAAAGGGACGAATTTAATAAAATAAATTCCATACCTATAAATGGGATGCAATCGTAATTTGGAAGTTGTGTGAGAATACGCAAAAGATACTTATGTAAAGTTAAGTTACGCTAAGTAAGTAAAGAATATTTAAAATATGAATATATATTTAAAATATATATTATTTATATTGTAAACAGAATAAATACCTAAAAAATAATAATAATAATGGAAAATACAGCAGAGAACGGAGTCGATTTGTCCGACTCGACTGTGATAAGCGAAATAGCTGAATTAAATGAATCAGCTGTTGTGAATAGTTTTGAAGTACATTCAACGCCGAATGTAGGTCAAGGCGACAAAACTTTGAACACAAGTAGTATAAATTAAAAAGATAGTACAGATGATTCGGGGATCCAAACGACCCCAAAATCGAATAGAGAAAGTAAAAATAATAATGGTGAAGTCAGCTTCACTGACAATAAAACAGAAAGTCAGTCGACACCAGTCCCGATTAAAAAATCTGAAGATCAAGATATAACGAAAATGATCCAATTTCTTTGTACCAGTTTCAATAAATTTGATGTAAAGTTAGACGAACAAATTAAATTGAGCAATGACTTTGACACCAAATTAGAAGTACAAAATAATAAATTTGACGAGTTAAAAAATCTGAATAATGAGTTAAAAAATGAAATACAAGAAATGAGTAAATGTGTAGAAAGTACTAATGAAACGATAAGATCCAGTTTGAATAAATTAGAACAGAGTGTAGAGCGAATGGGAGTACAGGTGATGAATGCAATGCCAGATAATGAGTTGACAAGTAATAACAATGATAATACAAATAAAAATGTGGTGTTAGAAAATGATGGTGTAGATGTTGAGAGTGATAACGTAATGGTAGAAAGAGTAGAAGTTGATAATGAAATGTTAATGTGTGTCAGTGAGTTGGAGAGAGAGAGGAGAAATAATGTTGTGGTAGAGTGGGGACAGAGGGCAAATTTTCCCTTTATTATTTATGATGTTTATGATGATTTATTGAGAGTCCACAAGTGTTGTGGTTGAAGGGCAAGAGTCCCGTATTGGTAGATGAATTGAGGTGTTTATTTTTGTGGAGTAATTGTGTACCCTCTGTCCGGAATAATTGTGAGAGTGTGATGTGGTGTTATGAAGAGAGAGAAGTAAATAGAGAATGGTATGTAACAGAATTGTATAATTGGAATAGAAAGTATGATGAATGGAAAGAAGGCTTAGAAATATATTTGAATAATAATGATTACAATGATTTGAAAAAAATAATTAGACCGATAGTGAATGAATGTAATGACGGAGACTTAACAAAAATACTTAACGTAGACTGGTTTAATGAGTATTCTGGTAAAATGAGTGAATTTGGTTGTTCTGGTTATGACACACAAAGTAACCATTTGTTTGTAAATAAAAAACAACAGTGTTATATAGAACCAAGATTAATTTTTGACGATGGTGGCTGAACTAGAATATCAGTGTATAGACCTTGTTTGAATTTTATAAATTTTTGGTAATGACCTTGCTGATTTGGACATCTGAAGTGAGATACACTTGAACAGTTATGACGTATATTTTGTAAATAATATTGAATTCATTTGTGTGTATTGTGAAATGTAATGTGTATATGTTTTAGAAAATGTTGTATTAATAATAATAATATTATTAATATTTTTGGCACTCTAATTAAATAACAAAATAATTACGAAGACAATAGTTAATGATTTGTAGAATGTTGATAATAATTGAGATATGTTATTTTAATAATCAAATGAATATTTAATTTTAATAATAAATTGAATTAAATAAGTTGAGATGTTTAGATATTGTGATTGAATGTTATGTGTTTGGATTTTATAATGAATTTAAATTGTGTAATGAGATTCTGATTTAATAATAATTAAAGAGTAAATAAATGTTAAATGGTTTATTTGGTGGAACATGATGATTAAAAATATGTATTAATAATAAATTTAGAATTTTTGAAAATCTGATTGCAACAGGATAAATAAATAATGAGGATAAATAAAAAGAGTTAATGAAACATTTTAAATAATAATGTTTATAAATTTTTATATAAATTATTTAAAAGAGAATTGTCTGTTTGATGTATGCTAATAATCCAGGTTTATTGCTATTTGTGCAATCATTTTATTGTTGTGTGGTAGATATAGTTGTTGATAAAATGTATTTTTATTATGTGTGTAATTTTTTTTTTAAGCCAATCATTAGACGCCTGGCAGGCAATCAACATAATAGAAGTAAGTGTTGATAATGTATTACATGTATTTGTTCAATTTTAAGATGTAGTTTCATTGTGTTTTTATTATGTTAGGATATCAGCTGATCAGCACTACCATGTCACTGGTATAGTGGTTTGTAAAGGTTACAAATAATTAATGTTTAGTGTACTACAGATATTTTGAAGTAAAGATAAAAAGAATATGCAAATTAATAAAAGATAATTCATGGGTGATAAATGTTTTATGGGACATGCAGACCTGTCCAAGTTGAATTAAAAGTTGAATGTGAAATAGTAGAGATGAATATAATGTAATGTTGTTTTTGAGTTAATGTATGTTATAGAATTTGGTGAAATACTGATGTTGACACAGTGGTAATGGAGACTTTATGTAGGTTTTGAATGATCTATATTTATGTTTATAGTTAATGAGGTTATTTTGTGTATTTGTAGTGAGGTAATGAGATTGAGATTTTTGGGGATGGCAATTTTGTATTAGGGGGTAGTGTATTTGGGGAGTCCGCAACAAGGGTTGGGACGGGATAGGGATAGATTTAGTGGGGAAGGGGCCGCCTTAGGTAGAATCCGGGCCGCCAAATAAGGGAAATGAGTTTTTGGGAAGGAAACACGTATCCTATGTACAAAGGGTTAGAGAGTATTTTATAATGGGAGAAGGTGGCGAATTGTGTTAAATGATAAGTTGGTGTTTAGAATGTCCTGATTAGTAGATATTTTGATAGAGATGGGAGTTGAAGTTGATGAATATTGGAGTCAAAGGGGTAAAGATTATATATGTAGACAGAATAAATGAGAATAAATAATTTACATCACCACCAGTAAGGTAGAATTAACTGTTAACTAAGGAGAGGAATTTATAATAAAGAATGTACAATTGTTTTTTCAACCAGTGACAGAATTTTGATAGAAGTGAAAATAATGTAAAGTCAAGAATTGTGTGTTTTAAATAATGTAAATGTCAATCTGTTTATTATTTATATTAATATTTGTTCGTTTTAAATATTTTGTTTTATTATGTTTTGTATTTCAAGGTAGGATATTACAGATATTTAAAGTGTTTTCAGAAATCATACATAACATATGTAGGTCAAGGGTTTTGTACTTGACCTAGTTTTGATCAGCTGATGAGTTCATACACCTACTAAGCTTGTAGAGTAGGAATTCAATTTTAATTTGTTTGTTTGATTAATTCAAACTAATCTTTGAATAATTTTAATAAATTTAATAAATATTTAATGAATAATTTTTTTGAATTTTAAAATTTTGAAAATTTTAAATTTTTTTTTTGAAAAAAAAAAAAAAAATTTTTTTGATTTGTCGCCTGCCAGCGAGTGAATATGTTAGATAATTATTATTTTATTGTGTATGTATTAATGATGTTTCTTTTATTGTATTGCTTTATATTGGTAGGCTATAAATTGTTCTCATGCTAGAGTAAGGATGTATTTGTATTAATAGGAATGTTTAGGTTAAGTCATTGAAACAAAAATTAGAAAAAAGAGGAAGAGAATTTTTTGGTAAAAGATTTTTTTTTTGAATATTGAATTTTTTGAATTTATAATAAATTTTAAAAGGAAGTTTTTATTTTAATGTGTTATGATAATATGTAATGTTAGTGTGTGTGAGCCCAGTATCTGCTAAAGGCAGCCCAGCTTGCAAAAAGGGGAAACATATCGGCGGAGGAGCTGGGATAATTTTAGCCCGGGATTGAGGATTTTGGGGGTAGCATGTTAGAAGGCAAGGTGGGCTGTGGTGCGAGTCTGATCGATTTCTCGGTGTTGGGATCTCTTACGGAGAAGTCCAGTGATCTCGTTCAGATGAGTCCATGGTCGCTGAGCCAGGGGGGTCGTGTACCCATGAGATTAAGAACAAGGGGGTTGTAGGCACCAGTTCCTCACCGGTCCTCTTCGGGGTTTATCGATGAGATTTCTTCTGTCATGAACAGCAGAATTCTCATCGAGGGGGTATTGTAGCGGGTCGATTTTTGGGTGTTTTATTTTAACCGTCAGGGGCATATATTTATATTTTTATTTATTTCGTTTTTGGGCGGATTGTCATTGTGCAACGTATTTGTCCGTATAACAGACCAGTGTTGAGAAACAGTTGGAAACAAAGCGAAACGCAATCAGTGGTGTAACACGGCTGAAGAATTCACCTCCACAAAATTCTGAGAACTTTATACCTGTGTGTGGCAGCGCACATACGCAACTGCTCAATCACGCTCCAAAGGACGCTCTAACAAAAAACCAAAATGGCTAGAGAGACTAATATTTGTCGTCTTCTTCAAGATCCCCCGGAAACACTGTTTTAAGTCCGGCCCACTTAAATGACATCAGCAGAGCAGAAGCCAATATTGTCCTCTGGTCACACACATATATCAGCTCTATGCCACGCATAAAATGGTTACACAACAGCAAAGCATATACGACGACGAAAACATCATGGCATGGAGGAACAACTTCCAGGCAGGAACAGGTAGTTGTACCTGTTACGTTCTAGGTGACAGTCGATAGTAGGTAGAGACGCCATATAGTCCACGAGGTACAGAGTACCGCTACAGACGCTTACAGTTTCGTTGCGGACCCGGTTGGTCGATTTTCGTAAATGTAATTAATTCAAGAAGACCGACCGGGATCCGAGGAGATAATCAACGCATCTCAGTTACCAAATTGTTGCAAGTGCGAATCGCAAACAGTTAAATTACGGACATTGGAATCGAATCGGGACAAAACACGTGTTCGGCCGGCAACGCGTTTAGTGAACAGTTGTAAAACAATAAAGGAGTTTGTAAAATATAATAAATAAGGGTAAAGTATGGTGTGAGAGTGAGTGAAAGGCAGGCTGGGCTACCTACAATATAGTAAGTAATATTATTTAAGTATAGAACAATAGGATGTATAAACAAGAGTCACACAAAATTTGAAAACATGTAAGAAAATTTATTTGGAAAACCAACATTTAAAATGGCAATATTTGATCATTAAAAAATCATAATTTCTCTTCATATAAATGTGTTGTGCAAATTATTCTCACCACCTTAAGAAATTACGTCTGCATCCCAAACATACGTATGACGCAACCTTGAAGCCACGCGATGGTAAGTAGGAGTGGATTAACATTGATTTTAAATTATTACGATATCATTCTTATCATTTAATATAGAACGTTTCAACTATTAAAAGTATAACACCCCAAAAAACCAGAAACTCATGTAAAATAAATGAAAACAAAAGTGTTTAAAGTGCTAAGTAAAAGTGCACCCAAGAAAGTTATTGTATAATTAATAAAGACAAATCTTAACAGTTCCCCCATGATTAAACAACTTGATAATAAAACTATAAAACTGACTAGTGATAGTATCAAGAAATAACAGGGGACAAGTGCAAGTTATTATATTGTAATAAATAAACTTTGAGAAAGTACATTAAATACTGTACCTTTAAATAACTTTAAAAGTTTTAATTTAGCATCATGAGTGCTATTTAATAAAATAGTATGGTGAAAGAGCAAGGACTAATATTTCTAATAAAGTTCCACTATTTATGTAATAACATTCAATGGAGTGAATAAGATAAGTAGAGAGCTGGGAGTTAATCCATAAAGTGACAAGGGATACATCCCTAAAATTAAAGAAAAACAGATAAGACTGTACCCAAATAATTTTAAGTAAGTTTTAAAAATAAAGGAACAGAGATGTTAGTTTCCAATTACAATAAATGAACTCTATGCCTAAGGTTTGGAAATAGAGAATAGTTCTTATAATCATAAAATGTTATTATGTTTAATAGTTTGAATCAGGAATGCAATGTCTGAATGTGGATACCATTCTTATATGATAAAATGTTTTTATGAGTTACTATGAATAATCAGTACTAAAAGGTATGAATTTAAATACCACTTTTAATGTCAAATAATTGTTATGTATTAATTGTTTAATGTCAATACTAAATGTTATTGTAGTAAAATAAGGAATTATTAATGAATATTATATTAGAATAGAAAGTCAGAAAAGGGTATAAACAAACTGTATTATTAAAAACTTTGTATGTAACATCAGATAAAAATTAGGCCAAAGGGTAAATCTAAACTACATTATAATTGATAAATCCAGTCCAATAAACCAACTAAACTAATGAAATTTATGCAATAAAAACCCATCACATAGTAATATAATGTAATTTATACTTTAAAAAGATATTGTCAGAAGATAGGTAAAATTATGAGTAAAAATGCAGATGTATTAACTAAAATTTTAGAGGGGGAGTCATAGATTAATGAATTAAATTTAAAAACAATAATCAATGGATAAAATTGCAATAAATTAAAGAAAAATAAACAATTATATCAATCTCAGATTCAGTATAATCATAATTATAACAGATAAAATGGCTAATATTTGGAGGAGAACAGGAATTAAAAATTTAAGCCTACTTTTCCAAAATGAAAGAAATATAGCATTTTTAATAAAAAAACTTTGTAAAACTATATTATTGGGTATCAAATTAAGCAAAATGAATTCAAGAAACCGATTATGTATTTAGTATTTCATAAAATTAAATAATAGCGAAAATATATTCAGTGATATAATGTACTTTTTAAAGATGTAGCGGAAGCCAAAGGAAATTGAAACAATGTATTATGCATATTAAATTGGCTAAGAATTTCAGAAGACGAAGGAAATGAGAACAGTTAATTATTATCCATTGTAGAGCACTTGTACGAGCTTTTGCTCCTATTAACCTATATAAGAAGCAGAAATGGCGTGCGGTATATAAACCTAGTTAACAGTGAAAATTTGTAAATTCATAATTTTTGACTTTAAACCTTAGAATCAGTGAGCACAAACCATAACACTATTAAAATACAGTAATGCGGAACCATATATGACTAAATCATTAAATTAACACAAGCACCATTAATTATTACTAACGAAACCAAAAGTGTTAGTTACGACCTATTTAACCAAAGTGAAGTTAGACATTATCACACACATTTAAATAAAGTGAACTACGAAACACAGAACCAGGAACACTCAATTAACACCAGAACGAATATTCACAATTGCGGAGATGAGGAATCGGTGAAAAGGCATCATTTATTGCAAGAAATATTCATCGAGGCAACTAATGTTAACCTACGCAGTTGGCAGGCGGCCATCTTTATCTTCCCAGCATCCTATGCGAGTTTGACCAAATGAACATCGAGTCATCACTGGTTCGAATTTTATCAAATATACACATCATATATTGTTTAATAACCTTGTAATTTTTAATTTTAAGAATTTTAACTGTAAGTGTTATACTTTCATGGCATTACCCTTCTCTGGCTATTTATAAAATAACCGTTAAAAGACCATATAATTAATATACAATATTCATGTAAAAAATTTATCGATCGGCCCTGAGAGACGAGTCGATATTGCTGTTAATAATCGATTAATCATCGATATATCCTATAATTGTTAATAAATCATTTAATTCTGCAAATTGGTTGAAATTTATTTATCAATTTAATAAATATAAGTAAAATTAAAGTAATTCAAGATCACTGACTATCCGAAAGGCGGTATTTACCAAGAAATAAGTAGAATACTGAAGGAAGAAGAGGAACCGTCTATCGACTAGTGCTGGAGATAACTATATTAATGCAGGAGTTATCCCAAAAAGTGGTACAACAACATAAACAACCATAAAAGAATTAAAATTTTACATAATACAAATACAAAAATTATTTATTAAATACCTACAGCAAAAAACACGAAAACAAAGATTTTTTCAGAAAACAAAAATTTTTTAAATTTTTTATTATTATTATTAATTATTATTTTGTAAAGAGGAACGTTACAAAATATATATATATATATATACTTGACATCATCTACATATCTTATCCAAATGCCATTTGGATCAAAGGATTTTATAATATTTTGTATTTTGGTGTCTATATATGTTGTAAGAATATTTCTGCTATTATGCTAGATAATGGAGATCCCATTGCCAATCCTTCTTTTGTTGATAAATTTTTCTATTGAATTCAAAGTAAGTTTGTTTTGGTATTAGTTGGAGGCTATTTTTTATTTCAGTTATATATTGTGTGTCTTTATTTTGTTCTTTAAGTTTGTTTATTATTATGTCTATTGTTTCATCAATTGGAATGTTGATGTACATATTTGTGATGTCATATGATGCGAAATATGTGTTTTCATCTATATTTATTACTTTTAGTTTGTCTATTAATTCATACGTATTTTTTATATTGTGATAATTATGTTAGATGGTTATTTTTTAGTTTTTGTGTTATTATTTTTGCTATTTTGTATGTAGGTGCTTTTTTGAAGTTGATTAATGGTCATATTGGGTTGTTTAATTTGTGTATTTTTATTAGCCTATTCATTTTAGGTGGTTCTGGATTATTATTTATATATATATATATATATATATATATGTCTGTATTTTTATTGTTGAAAATGTTTTTAGCTGTTTTTATTAGTTTTATTGTTTGTTTAAGATATTTTTCTGTTGGGTCTTTATTTAATTGTATGCAATCATTATTGTTGATGAAGTCATCAGTTTTTCTGATGTAGACTGTTTTGTCAATAATTACTGTTGGCTGGCTTTTGTCTGCGTTTGTTATGATTAAATTGTTGGTATTTACTTTATTTTTAATTTATTTTATTGTCTTATTATCCTGCTTTTGTTTAGATTTGTTTTTGATATCACTTGTGATTATTTTTTTAATTATGTGTTGCTTCTGTTCGTTTCTCTTCTTGTGTATTGTCTTGTATCAGGTTAATGGCATATTCTGTTTCTACTATTAAATTTTCTAGTTTTTCTTTATGTTTTGAGTTAGGGTAGTTTTTGACATATTGTTTAAATATTCTGTTTCTTTTTTGTTAAATTCTGTGTCGCTTAGAGGTTAATGGTTCAAGGATAAAATGTGTATTTATTTTTGTTTTTTGTTGTTCTTGTTTTTTGCAGTGATGTGTTAATGTGTTGAGTTTTCTGTTTATTGTATTTGATTTTTTGTATACAATATTTATAGTGTTACTTTATGGTGGGGGGGGGGGTTCTGTAGTATACAACAAGTAGTTATGAAAGTTGATGTAAGATTATATAAAATTTAGCTAAAATATTGAGAAACAATAACTGAACTCAGATAAAAATGAAGTGGTAAAATTTATTTACCACAATTATATTTATACTTCAGCCAAAACCCTTAATAAAAACAGTTTGACTGTAAATAAAGTTAAGCAATAATATTGGCAAAGATCAATGTGAATGTAGACCAAACGTTATATAAAACCAAGTCATATAATTAATTGAAAAAAAAAATTAATGTCAAAAGGACTACAATATAACAAATTATGTTAAGAAAATGGAATAACAAAGTGTTAAAAAGGAAGTGTGAAAAAAATGAGTAAATAAATGTAATATCAAGATTATTGTAATGTACAAACAAAAATTCAGTGAAGGAAGCATAAAAGAAGAACAGACATTAACAATACTAAACTTAAATTAGAACCATTTTGTTAGTAGGCATTGCAGTGTCAAGAGATACAAATTATTTAAGAAGAAGCTGAAGTAAAATAAAGTATAATATGACAAGAAGTCACTTACCCAAAAGTACACAAAACAGAAGTAAGTGGATCTGAACAATTATCTAATTACTAAAAAGAAGGCATTAATAAGATATCAATAGTAAGCACAGGAAGCACAGTAAATACAATCAGAAAGGTAATTAATTTACATCCTGTGAAAATTTTTGAAACCTTACACTGCGTAAACACTGTCTAGAAAAAAATAGTGACATACATCAGGAAATTCAAAGTTTTAAGTGTTAATAATTATTTTGTTATCATTGTAAACTAGTAAAGTTAAGATTTTGTTTAAGTATATTAAATTTTTATACATGAGATTGTATAAGTAAAGTGTTATTGTATAATATACAAAATCTCACTATGTGATGGTACAATCATGGTACATTTTGTGATTACTTTAAATATGGTAAATAGAACATAACTATTGTATTTTTCTATTTTGGTCATACTCAACCCAACCTTAAATAACCAGTACGAATATATGGTGAGTGGAGTGTATAATAATATTTGTCAGGATTTGAACCAATTCATAGCAAAAACTGTGAAGCATCACAAAAAACAGTATGCAGTTTGTGGCGATAAGAGTGCCGATCCTTAATTACGTCAGAGGCTGAGAATGTGTTTACATCAACACCACGAGGCTGTCAATAGCTTAACAATGGAAGTGTGACGTAGGTTCACCCCACCTCAGCAAAATCTAACAAAGACTCTTGGTCATTTCATCTGCAGCAGTGATCAACGCCGGCCAGCAAACCGTTCACTCACTAGTGAATTTTAATTATTTAGACCACCGTAGGTGGTTAATAAACAGTATAAATATCGTCAAAATGTGACCGTAACGTGTACACGTAAAACTCGCGGTACCGTACGCGAAGTTTTACCGCACCAAAACTATAACAACCAGGAACATACACGAAATGGGTGAGAACGTTCCTTCTGTACCTTAAAATCCTTATTTTGTTTCCAAGTATAAAATTTTATTTTAGAAATCATATAAATTCAAATATTTAAAATTTCAATGACATAGAAGGAGCTCCAAAATTAATAAAAATTTGTACCATGAGAGTGAAAGAGAGAGAGATTGCGGGTGTGTTGTGGAATTTCTAAGTGCTGGGTTGAGCAACAATACATATAGTACTATATTATAATTAATAAGGATATAGTCACGTAAGTACATTTATTTGCATTAAGTTTTTGGAGGGGTTAGAGTTGGTTTCAAAACTGTTCTGTAAGAAGTAGATCAAATAAAAAGGTCGTTGTTTAAGACCTGAAGATGTCAGTAATGACGAAAAGCTTTGTCTAAATAATAAAAACAATTATAGCAGTTTAGCAATTTTATAAAAGAAAAATAAAAAGGGTATTTCATTGGTAAAAAGTATAACAGATGTTTTATTATTTCAAGCAATTTCCGTTCATCATGACTTCGCGTAACGGATTCCTGGCCTATAATATATACAACAAAGATGGCGCCCGAGTTTAGTAAACATAACCATAAGTGGAATATACAAAATATCGTACACATTTGCGCCCGACAGGGACTTAAACATTTGTAATCTTATTATTATATAAGATCACAACTATTTGTCCTGATAGAATGAGTCACTGTCATGCTAAAAAGCTAATGAACAAAAAAGCATGTATGCGTCTGCAATGAAATAGACAAATGTATCTGTGCTTTATTTTTTAATTTATTCACACACAACAGCACAACAATAGAACATAACATTCTCAGCTATACCATAACATCTGAGAGAACTTGGCAGGAATATACTATGTGTATGTTTTGGGAACAGTCACCTTTATTTTTTCCATTAGTCATGAAGACTTCTACTCAGTGCACAGAAATGTTAAAGAACTTCCTTGCTCCAGAATTACATCCAGAATTGCTCCAGAACATTGTCGTACAATAGTTCATAAAACAGTATGGTTGCATACTATGAACACAATGACCCATACTAACAGAGTTTCATGACAGTAGTTAAGAAATGTTTTGAAGTCATTGTAGTTTGAAGTTTTTTGTAGTTTCCAGTGAAAAACACTCCCATACTTATCAGTATGAGACTATTTTATTAGAGTTATCATCATAACATCATATCATTCACGTGTATGTTAGAAATTAGAAACATTAACAAACACAATTAAAGGTTATGATACAGGAAACTTTGCAAACTTGTTTCCTGCAGCTATTGTCCAACCAGTTATTTGAAACCTGCATGACAGATCAGATGAGTATTGAGTAAATGGCACACAAGTGTGGATGAAAAACTATACTCTATGGTGTTCATTCCCTATTATTATGCAACAAAAAGTAAATATCTGAATAATATTGCATTGTTAATTACTTCTGAAAACCATCAGGTTCCTATGACCTACACTGTGTAATTTTCAAGCATACATAAACAAAACATTTAAAAATACAAAACTCTCATATAATAAAAAAATTATGCACACATTCTTTTTAAGATACTTGCCCAGCCATTCAGTTGAAAGAGTGTTGCAGCACGCTGTAAGTTCAGCACACAAATGCCCAAGATCATTGAGTCTATCGAGATCAGTCTCATTACAGACAGCTACAACAACATTGCACACAAAACTGTATCGATTGCTTGCTGATTCTGACAGCTGACGAGCCCATCCTGTTTCTATTCGCACTGTTAAACAAAAAAATCACCCATTCATTACAACTGCTACAGCACTACTAATGTATTATAACAGTGAAGTAGAATAATAAATAAAGAAATAGTAAGTGTTATTAAAAAAAGGAACTTTTTGGGAGCAACTAGTACATCTTTTGCTGCTTACACTGTTGCAGCTGAGTAACTTGTACGAGGCAAGTTATGCACTGCATAGTTATCATGTATAGCTATCAACACTTCACTGGTGGTACAGATGATCAGCTATACAGAAAATAAACTTATGGTAATGGTAATGGTACATGAGAAAATTCTCCACATGGCAAGATTACTTTTACACGTAATTAAAATCATATTGGCTGTACACATGCTGTTGACTAGAATTAACAGTGTGTTGGTATTTGTGCCGGTGTGTTTGTAACATACAGCAGCAGCCTCCACATCAAGTTTTGACAATACAGTTTGTGGCTGCACTGTATGCTTCCATCCTGCTTATGCAAGCGCATCCTCTGAGAACTGCTGAAAAAGTAGACAAAATTCTAGAAGAAAAATTAGATCTGAAAAGTAGATGAAAAGATTATTGAAATTAGATGAACTTTTTGCCAACATATTGTGCACCTGCTCATACAGCACTGTCCATGACAGAATTAAAACACACAAAAATCACTGTGTTGTAATAACTTCTCTATTCACCAGATCTGGCCTTGAATAGCATATCTATTTTCCAAAGTGTAACGGGACAAAATTGGCAGAACCATTTTTTATATAATAATTTTCAGTAATTCCCAATGTATGTAATAGTATTATAAAACCCATTGTTAGAGGTGTGTTGGAAGACATAACAAAGCATAGGTCAATCACAGAACACGCACGCAGCTTACGGCGTCATCAGAACACCACGTGTTTTCAATGATACAACGAACTTCCGGGTATGAGAAACGCCTAGAAGCTTCAATGCATGAGGGCAGGAGACAGGTGGATATCTGCTTGAAACTAGGATAGCGTGCCCACGCCATCTAAGATCGCCCCAGCCGCAAGCTAACCATCAGATAGTACGGTCGCAGTGTTACAGTGTCGGAAGGCCTACGCGGTCAAGTACGGTAGGCCTGCCCCAAATTTAGTTTTAAATAAAGGTAATGAAGTATTAAAAACATTTTTAATAACGCAGCAGTTCAACACACCTCATCAGACAGAACAGACGTAATTTAACCATGGCCTTGGGCGAGTTTTTGGTAGGCCAAAAATGTTAAAGTAGGCCTACCAAGGAGTGTATTGCAATGTAATGCAGCAGTAAACAGTTTTATAACAGTATTAACAGTTTTATAAAATGAGTATTGTGGTAGTTTGGTGAAGAAGGCTTGACTGACATAGTGCGCAACACCTGGGACCTTGTGCAGATACGTACAGTGCGAAAGCAAGCTTTTTGGCCAAAAGTTTATATAGTACACATTAATAATAATGAGCTGAATAAATAGGGGTAAAGAGAAAGAGAGAGAGAGAGTGAGAGAGTGAGAGAAAAAGGGGAGAAAAAAAAAGTAAGAGAGTACTGATTTGTATATGAAGATTTGCTTATGGAATTTTAAGTTTTATAATTGTTTATAGTATCGTATAAAAAGAAAGTAACAAAAACAGAAAGAATTTAACTTTTGATTAAAATAAATAAGATTTGTTATTATCATAAACATGTGTTAAGTGTAGTTATTACGACTAATTACCAAAACCTATTTTCTGTGCCAAAAACTCGACTAAACGAACCTGTGAGAATTTTTGAATTAAAGGAAATTAATTAATATCTAAATTATTTAAGGGGAAGAATGTTATGGTTTCGATATTGAACCTCAAAATATCGTGGTGACCTTGTACAATTTGCGATCTTCTGGTTTTTATAATAAGGTAAGTCGTAAGTAAGTTTGCAAGAAGCGGGGGTAAGAAGAGTATTTCCTAGCTTATTTTATTGTAAAGTTACAATTGGCGACCCTGCCAGGATGCTTATATGAATTTTTTCATATAGGTTAGGCCTGCTTTTTGACGCACGGGAATAGGTCTGGTTGTAGCGTTCTTTTTGAATCATTCGTATAAGTTATAAGGTGTTTATAGTAGCACGTGGTGTTTAAAAAGCTTTTTCTTCTCGTATGTATACTTTCATTGATATAAATAGTTAATTATATTAATTATTTAAGTACAAATAATTAAAATGGAAAATAAAGAAGGTGAAAGTAGTTAAACTGAATCAGTTATAATGAGTGATTCTGGAGCACAATCAACTCCAGTATCGACAAAGGAAAGGGAGAGGTCTTATCATGAGATGATGGATTTCATGAAATTGCTTATAGAGAAACAAAATACAATGTTTGTACTAAATTAGATGAAGTAAAACAGCAGAATGTTAAGTTCGAAAAACGTTTTGATGCTAATGATGATTGTTTGCGTACAATGTTGTAACGGTGCAAAACCCAGGGGTTTATTTTGAATTCCATAATAATTGTAAAAAGCAGCAGCCACCCAAGCTGAACAACGTTTTGATCACAAACGCTTGACATTTTTGAACACCCTGTAGTCCACCTCGTACCAAGCCGTACGAGTCACAAAAGCGATTAGCGTCTGGGAATGTGTACGAGCGCGTGAGTGTGCCGCCTTTTCACAATGTGAAAGTCACGTACAAAAAATTCTATAGCCGATTGTGTGATTTAAACAACCAATCACAGAACGAGTTGAGACCGCGCGGCAAACGCCTAACGCCTGGCGGGTAGGCACCACCGCGCGCACGATGCACACAGTCGTCGCCGGGCAGTTGTTCACCACTCATCCAACAATATAGTCGGTAGCTCAGCAACAGTATCAGTGAAATAGTGACGGGAGGCCGGTGCGTGTGAGTACGCCCGGCCTACCCCAAAATTATACTGAAAGTAAAATGAATTTACTAAATACAGAAACTTAAAACAGTCATAGCCGTTGTGTGGTAGGGACAGTGTAAGTGAACGTGAAGATGGCAGAACAATTGGAATGGCAAGGATAAAGTTAAGTACAGTGAATATGTTGGCCAACAAAGTCTTAAATATTTAAATAATTAAGAATTCAGTAAAAGGGGGGTGAAAGAGAAATGTAAAGAGCGTGAGAATGTGTGTGAGGAAATTTGGGAAAAACAAAAGTAAAAGTACGGTACTGGTTTGTTATGTATAAGAAAACTTTCATATGATAGAGGTAAGAATAAATAATATTTCATAAAGAAAAGAGAAAGAAAGAAAGTATTTGAAAAGTGATTGAAATAAAAGAGTTGGTTTAAATAGCATAAAAATGTGTTAAACTAATTATTACGTCACATCCATAATCTGAGTTCTGCATCGAGAATTCGTCTAAACGAAACCTGTGAATCTTCTGATCTAAGGGCATTACATGATCAAAATTAAGTAAGTCCAAGTATTATGGTTTCGATGTATATCCTTAAAACATCGCGGCGACCTTTTTAGCGAGTTTGGAATCTTCTGGGGAGTTTTTATATAAAAGGTAAGTTTAACGGAATCAGGGTAAGTGGAATATGGGGCGTATAAAAAGGTAGAAAGTTTGTTTCTCCACAATGTCTAGTGACATTAATAAACGTTTTGATACTAAAATTGATGGAATAAAAGAACAGTATGTTAAGTTCGAAAGTAATTTCAATGAATTAAGGGGTGATATTAAGGAAATAATAGAACAACAAAAGGTATTTATTAATGATCTTAAGGAACAAAATGAGAAGTGGAAATGAGATACAGGTAAGTGTAATGAGAATAAAAATAACGTAATAGACTACAAGGTAAGTGATGATGTTAATATAAGTGATAATCATAATGGTGGATAATGGTGAATAATAATGATGATATAAATGAAAATGTGGTATCAGAGAGTGATACACTGAATAACAGTAGTGGTGATGAGGGTTTAAAGTTAGTAGAGGTTAATGGTGAGGTGACAGTTGTTAATGAGATTGAGAGAGTGTGTAAGGAGAGTTTAAGTGAGTATGGTGGGCAGAGGGCAAATTTCCCTGTGGTGTAAGTGGAGTAAAGACTCCACAAGTGTTTTTTGAGGACGTAGGTTCCTCTAGAGTTTATGTGGGAGACATGTGGTCTCCAAATGGTCCCCTAGTTTTTTGTGTTGATGTACCTGGTAAAGCCAGGATGTTAAACTTTGTACTTTTAATATTTGCAATGCAACGGCGTGTGCGTGCAGTGACGTCATTCCCCCTGCTAAACTGCTGCCAGCGTCTTCCGCGCTCGTAGCAGTCTGTTGTTAGTTAACTGTTACACTCCGAATGGGCGACAAGCCTTCATTCGCCAGCCACGGCTATGTAATTATTTTCAATACGGAATATTCTACTTCAAATTATTATTATGCTCTTCTGTGTTTAATACATTAACACTTAGGCGATTTCGGCCTCAATTCATTATCATGACTTTCAGTATTTAATTTAATTCTACTTCTCAGGCAATGTATGCCGCGCTACACTGCACGCGCCATCCAATAATTTTCTTACAACCTTTAATAAACAGTTAATTCAAAGAAAATATACAGTCCACTTCTTTATTTCACATCATACCCGCCAACTCATCACCTAACGTCATAAGACCAACTCAAGATTATTTCGAGAGCGTCGAAGACGTATCATTTGGTCCTCCGGGCCGGATCAAGATTCTGATCTATATTTCATTTAATGGGCCCAAACAACATTTTGTTCAAGCCCGAATCTTCTCAAACGTAAGATTGCTGGCCGTAGCATACCTTCATTATTTTCAAAAAAAAAAACTTCATACTTGGCCGTACAAGATTCTGCAGGACATCATCTCACTTTATACTTGGCCGTACAAGATTCTGCAGGACATCATCTCTAAGACAGCAAGATATTACAATTCATTGTCACTTGTCATACAGCAGCGAAAAATTACAACTTCAAGCTTGAACGGAGAGCTACAGCTTCAAGCATTACCCGACAAGCGGAAACAAGACTTCCGCCACCAATCCAAGGCTGCCGGACAGGATCGCCAAGGAAACGACAGGCAACTGAGCCATCTTAAACCTGCCGGGGACTCATAATCCACGTGACTATGAACTTGTATTTCTTCTAGTTTTTCACTTATAATTTTATGTACAGTAAAAGTCAGTAATATTTTAACATATATAGTTAATAGCATTTGACATAAAATCATTAATCATTTTTATATAAACAGAAATTAGTTTCAAGTGACCATAGACCTGATTTTCACATAAATTTTCACTTATACAATTTTGCAATAATTCAGTCAGAAACTTAAGTAATGGGATGAAGCTATATATATATTTTTACTTTAAATGAGTCATATTTTCAATAATTTTCATATAACTATTTTAAACAAAATAAGTACCTATTATAATAAGGAGTTAGATTAAGTTATATACCGATCACTGGCTGCCGCATTATATCGGAATTGGCTAAAGTACGCAAATTGCATTAACTGTTCACCTGTTCTGTATTTATTTCTCTGTTTCGGATCACAGCTTGCAGTTCAATCATGGCTGATGTGAAAGCTTTAATTAAAAAACATGGCACAATTAAAGCCTCCATATCCCGTATAAACACCTTCGCGGACAATTTCGATCCTGAATTAAATGATCACCATGCTTTAAAAATTAAACTTCGTCACTTGATGGAGTTGTCCGTGAAGTATGATGAAATTCAGACCCAAATTGAAGCTGATGAATCTGATTTCACATCGGTAAATGACAGGGTTCAGACAGAGGATGATCTCTGCACTATTGAGTGTAAGCTGCACAATTTATTAGAACGTGTAGAAGAGGTGAACAAAAAACCATTAAATCAAACGGAAGTTACGCCAATTAAAACATCCCCTATTCAGTTGGAACCAATTAAATTGCCCTGCTTCTCAGGCAACATTATTGATTGGGAGCATTATTACAACATGTTCTTGGAGTTAGTACATGTCAGAACTGACCTCACGGACATCCAGAAATTACATTATTTACATTCTCTTCACTAAGGGACGAGGCTTTAAATGTAATAAAGTCTCTCCCAATCACACATGATAATTATGCGGTAGCCATTGATCTACTGAAGGCCAGGTATGATAGTAAATTAATTGTCTCAGCGTATCATATAGGGAATGTCTTGGGCATGAAGTCCATTCAGCAAGAGTCCATGGTTGGCATTTCAAAATTTATTGACGAAATCACCGCAAATATAAACGCTTTGAATTCATTGAGTTTACCTGTAAATACTTTTGAAATTATTTTGGTTCAATATTTAACGCAGAAACTCGACAACCAGACATGCCGACTATGGAAGGAAAGTCTATCCGACGAGCGATTCCCTAATTTCGACAATTTTATTAAATTTTTAAATGGTAGAAGGCAATTAATGCAAAACGTCGGTGCCTCGACCAGTTCAGCAAACAGAATACAAGTTAGCGATAAGATTCCCTATCGCAAGACTATTAAACCCGTTGAGCTCACTACGTCAACACATACTCATATCAACAATAACATTTGTCAGCTGTGTCACGGTAAACATAGACTCTCTGAATGCCCACAATTTGTGGCTATATCTCCCTTTGAGCGAAAAATCATTTTGGTCAAATACAAACTTTGCTTAAATTTAAAACGTTACGAGTTAAAAAAAGAATTATTTAATATTGAAATATTGATTTTTTGTTGTATTACCTACCTTTCGTGAAACT
The DNA here is from genome assembly GCA_034769895.1 of Magicicada septendecula. Lineage (NCBI taxonomy): Eukaryota > Metazoa > Arthropoda > Insecta > Hemiptera > Cicadidae > Magicicada > Magicicada septendecula. Next base: position 96,239,883 of record CM068370.1, on the reverse strand, counting down.
TCCAGGGTCTCGTCTGGTGTACTCATTAGCAGAGAGAAATAGGTGAACACAATAACCAATACATCTTGATATGTGAAATTAAACCTGTTTTATTATATCTACTTCAACATCTAAAAGGCATCAAACAATTTATTTTATGTATCACTGTAATACTCATTGTATGTGGTTGACTTTACTTACGTTATATAGAAAAACAAATTTGTTACGCCATTTAACACTAATGCTTATACCCTAACCAAACTAACAAAAGTTATTACACTAATTAGGCTGCCCAGCCTGCTCTCGCACACAAACATTCATACTAATTTTAATTCCCCATTTTGTTTTAATTAATTGAACATTTTTAATAGATAAAAGTTATTTGGATGGAAGTGGATTACCCAACCGGCGTCACTCCTCTCGTTGCAATGTGCCGCGTGTTTTTTGATGTCCGAAAGTTTACAATTCACATTTTACTTTGGCCCGTTCACTTCACTGATTCTAGTTTGCAATGTTAAATCATTTTTTAATTTTGGTTACCACTTTCTACATAATAAATTTAGATTTTTGTGTGCACACGTTTTACTCCGCACCCGGCCGGGCTGAGAAATTTATTCAACTGGGGCTAGCGACACCAACAAAGTCTTCCACCATAAGTTAGGCATAGCGGAACTTACAATGCCTTATGATCAAATCGTCCGTCACTGTTCATTCAACACATGGGTTTTGCGTGTATTTGACGTCGACGATATCTGATGGGCACTGGTCGACGTCACAATTGTGGGCTGGACTTAGTTTCATTTCCATCAGCTCAGACCACGAGGCGAGAAAATAGAGTCTCAGAGCCATACTGCTTTTCTAACTTGGCGTCGGTCTGCACATCTGCTGGTGGTTGCGCGTTTGTGCGCTGGTGTCACACAGCCGCAAAGTTCTAAGAATCGACGACTGGCACATTCCTTTGCAAATGTTTCATCACAGTTACAGCGTACCGTTTCTTTGTTCGCACAATGCTTTTATTCAAACACGTGGCCGTACACACAGATGGAAAATGAATTTAGAATTTAATAAAATAAAACCCCATTTTTGATAAAATAAAAAAATACATTTTATTTGCCCCGTTACAAATTGCATGCGTCCAGGACATGAGCCCTCACACTGTCCTTCCAAATTTTCTTGTAGGACATGTGCTAAACGACATCATACTGTAACGGGGCAAAAAGGGGGTAAAACAAATTTTAATTATTTTAAACCAATCTTTGTATTATTCGGTAATCGTCAGTGCAAGGTACGCATTGGGAATTGTGACAAAGAATATATGGTGTATGAACTATAGCGCCGAGACTGTCGTGGTGTGGCACAGGAATGTAAAAATTGTCAACAGGGGTGCGCGTTCCCAGACACACGCGTGCTCAGGCGGCCAACGTTCTCATGGTTTGGTCATGTATGAATAAATACCTCAGCGCTGTGTGCGCAGAAAACAGCGTCTTTGGCCTCCAAGCACCGCGCGGTTCTGTATATAGGCTCGCGAGCCGAAAACCTTTTAAAATTCGTAAAAATGAGTTAAAAGTATAATTGGAAGTGATCTAACTAACTTACAACACGAGAGTTAACCGTTAAATGTGAATAATTCGACTGTGACAAAATGTGGTGAACAGACAAAACATCCGAAGTGGGACATGTGATTGGAGGAGACACCGACGGCCATGTAACGTTATATTAATATAAAGAGATCTCTATAAAAGGGGGGAAAATTTAAATATTGTGTGAATGAGCGTATGCATAAGTACTGGGTTGTCCTTACATAATTTAACTAATTAATAACTTGTAGTTTAATTAACCAGTTGTACGTAATGGTAATTAATGAAGGTCAAAGAAAAATGAATGCTAAATTTTGTCGGTAGTAGTCATGTTTTTAATGTTCAAATCTGTTTAAATTTGGAAGACTATATAAAGGAGAAGTTATACTAGAATTTTATAAAAAAGAATTACATGCAGAGAATAAATAACTTTTAAAATGAATAAAATGGATTAATAGCGTAACCATGCATTAAGTCAATTATTACGCCAAATTAACATCACCTATCCCGTATAGAAAATTTTGCCTAACGAACCTGGTAAGTAAGTGAAAGCGTTTTAAGGTCTCCATGTCTGTCATTTAAAGATATTGGTGGCGACCTATGAGTAATTTGGAGTCTTATGTTTTGGTAAGTCAGTGTAAAGTGTAATCAGGGCAGGTGCGTAAAAAGATCGCACGCAGTAAGTAGAAGTCACGTGGTGGAAATTAGTAAGGTAAAGTAATAGAAAGTAACAAATGGCGATCCCTGCCAGTATAACTCAGATGAATCTGTTCATATGGGTTTAGGCCCGATTCAAAGTACGTAATAGGTGGTGATAATAGGCGGTTTTTGTAATTAAAAAATTAAGAGATTTGTGATTAGAGGTTAAGATGTAAAATACTGCGAGTCAAAGTTATGAGATTTTGTTTAGATAATAAATAAGTAATTAATTATTTGGGTAAAGAATAATTAAATTTATAAAAATGGAAAATACAGAAAACGAAGTCAGTTTGTCTGATTCAACTGTTATAAGTGAATCAGAAATGTAGTCAGAAACTCCGATAGTAGATAAAGAAAGCTGGACAGAATCAGCTGTTATGGACGAGGTGAGAGTTCATTCAACTCCCGTCTCGACTAGGGAAAGTAATAAAATTGATGACGAAACGAGAAATTGGTTTCGTGAGATAATGGGGGAGATTAAACTGATGTCTAATCAAATGTCTAATCGTTTTGACGCTAAATTTGATGAACAAAGTAATAAGTTTGACACTAGATTTAATGAAATAAGTAGCGACATCAATAATCGTTTCGATGTCAATGATAAAATATTTAATGAATTAAGGGGTGAGATTGAACAACAAAATATAAAAAACGAAAGTAATTTGAATAAACATCTGAACGAGATTAACGAACGGTTAATGACATTTAAGGAACAAGTGTAAAGGAACAGATTAAAAGTAAAGTAAATCAGCTAGTTAATACAAAGGTAAGTGACAGCGGTAAAAATGAATTAATAAGTAGTAGTGATAAGATAGGGGAAAACGAGCTATTTAAAGGTAGTATAATGAAAATAGATAGTGATGATGTAGAGATAGTTAGAGAGATAGTTAGTAAGAGTGAGAGAGTAATGGATGGTTAAGGGGTAGAAACAAGTGTTTATAACTTAGAGAGAGAGTATGAAGAGAGTTTACAGGTAGAGGGGTGGCAGAGGGTAAAATTTTCCCGTGGTGTTGTGGGAGGTGAAGAAAGATCTTCACGAATGTAATGGGTAGATAAGTGTTCTACCAATAATTGTCCTTTGAAGTTTTGTGTTGTTCCTGGAGGAACCAGGAGGTGTTTTAATATAGCAGTACCCTCTGCATGGAGTGAGAGAGACAAAATGATATGGCGTTATGGTGAGAGATATTTAGAGAGAGAGTTGTGTGTAGATGAGGAAATAGAGTTATTTAAGTTAAGAAGAAGCTATAAAGAATTGATAAGAGAGGTTAGAATTGGAGAAAATAAACTATATGAAATACTTACCTTGTGAAAGAGAGATGGATGATTATTTTGATGATACGGTTGTAGAGGATAAACACTTACCTTATGACATAATGGATATAGTAGAGGAATATGATAAAATAACTTACCTTATATTGACCAGAAATATTGACGGAGACAGGACAGAAAATACCAGAGTAAAAAGGTTTTATGAGTTAATAGGGGAGAATAATCTGGTGCATTATTCTTGTCATAGAGGGGATAAATTAATATGCAAGGGTTATTATATAAATCATTATAATGTACGGAGTGTAATTAAAGACGATAATTGTTATATAAAAGTAAGACTATTATATGATGATGGGGGTTAAGTAAAAGATCAGTGAATGGACATTTTAAATATTTTAGTTTATGGTGATGACATGGCTAACTTATGAAATGAGGTGTGGTAAATAGAAAAATAATGACAAAGAATTGTAAATAAATTCATAGTGAAATTAATTGTGTTTGTGTTGTAAAATATATTTTATGTAAACAATGTGTGTATGTAGTTGAAATTGATTTAATAATAATAATATTTTATCAGATTAAATAAATAATGAGAGTTTGTAATAAATGAACTGTAATTGTTTTGGAAGAAGGTAATTAAAGTAATGTTGTGTTTAAATAACTGATTGAATTAAAATAAATTGTAGATGAATTAACTAATTTAAATGTGGTAGAAATAAATTATGATAATGAATTTAAAGGATGTTTCTGAGATTTGAACTTTAAAATAAATAGTAAATGAATTAATGTAAAATGTGTTTAGTTGTGGAATCATATAATTGTTATGTTTCAGAAGGTACGTATGGTTGTACGTGATGTTTGTGGTAATGAATGTTCATAATTTTGTGTCTATGACAGGAATCATGTGTTTATGCAATTGAATGATGTACTGTAAGTATGAAGTTTATAATGCAATTTAAATAAAGTAAAATGTTTAATGTTGGAATAATAAATTTTAAATGAGTTAAATGTTTAAATTAAATGATGAAACTAATTTGAAGTAGTTATGAGTTTTCTAATATAATTTTCAATGGTCATATCAATGTAAAACGTTGTAAGGGGTGATAATAATTATTTCAATAAGGCATTAAGTCCGTCAAGGTTAATTTTAATGGGTGTTAGAGAAAATAAGAATTTTGGGGAATAAAAGTAATACAGAAACGGAGTATTAGTAGGGACACAGTAGCGATAGTGCATATATGTAGAGTAATGAGAGTGATGTAATTGGAGAGTAAATAATTGATGGTGAAATTTTGTAAAGAGGGTGGTGTGGTAAGGAGTCCTCAATGACAGGCGTTGTGGCGGAAGGTGAATAGTTTTAAATGGGGTTTGGCGGAGTTACCTGGGAAAGGGCAAGGAACTAATAAGGGAATGAGTATAAGGGACGGAACACACATCCTAGGTACAAAGAGGGTATATAATTGAAAAATAATTTAAGTGGAGTTAGGGAATTAATGGAGGCAAATATTTTTGAGAGATTTGTGTCACCCTATGTAAATCTGTTAGTGATGGTTAGAAGGAAGAAGGGGGTAAGGTAATTATATATATATATATATATATATATATATATATATATATATATATTTCAATCACTTTCTGCTACAGTCCGTTTCTTGATGTATGTAATACTATAATACTTATACTATTTTACCTCAAGATGTATTTTTTCTTTAGGGACAGATGGCGAAGGTTGAAGATGGGAGAACAGGATCTCCCGAAACATGTCCCTAAAGAAAAAATACATCTTGAGGTAAAATAGTATAAGTATTATAGTATATATATATATATATATAAATACCCATTTTAGTAAATCAAATCATTATGAATAACTGAGAATCACCCAAACCAATCGATAATGAAAATGTTAAACAGAAATTCGTAGTGTAAATGTAATAATAAATGAAATGTGATGTAAAATGAATGTTAATAACAAATTTGAAATTTTAGAGAACTTAATGGTACAATAAATGAGAAATAATGAAAGGTATAAAATAGAAAGTTCAAGTGGTAACATTTATAATTTTATATACAAATTTAAAGGTCAATTGTTTATATTAATGTAATGATGTTAATGGTCAATTTGAGTGTCAATTATGTTGTATATTATTATGTATTATGTTAGTGTGTAGGAATCTTAAACATGAATTATATGTTGTTTTTTTAAAGTGATTCCCCATTTTCGGGCGGTCACGGCCTCACCGAACCCTGACCATGGAATTGGCTCAGCTTTGACAGCTATGGTTGGGGCTCATTGCGTCACGTTCTGCCTAAACTGGCCATAGCTGTTATCGTTGTAAGAGGTGAATTTAGAAATTAACCGGGGGGTAAATTAGGGGAATCACCAGAACTATGGAACAGCGGCTATCCATCGATTGGGATGGTAGACCGTTTAAGGGCATATACCTAAGTTTAGTAGGATTACTGGTGTCCTCGGACATCAGTAATTCCGAATGTTTTGTAAGGCCGAAGCAAGAAAGGGGTAGGCAGTGTCTACCCCCTAAAAAAATTCCGTTCTTGTGGAAGCAACTGGGCGCTACAGTCCAGGGGGGGCATAGTGTGTGTGGAAAGGAGGTTACTCAGGGGAGTAATGAATTAAAACCTTAAACTGACGTAAACTGAATGAGGTGGATGAGCTGATTAAATGATTTTATTTTGAGTCAAGAGATACTATGCTAAAGGCAGATGATTACAGTAGATAATTTGTACGAAAGTAATTGATTTAAATATGTGTGGCTTTATATGATATTTTATAAATGACTTTACTGATTGAAAAGATTAATTCTAAGAATTCTAAGAGAGAATGAGTTTATTATGTTTTATGATGTTGTACTATGTTAGAGTGTAAGAATTATAAACATGTGTTATGCCTTTTACATTGTATAATTTTTTGGAGTGTGTCTAGGGTAAGGTCATTCACCTGGTAGTAAGACATCAGCTGATGACTGGTGTGAACTGTATAACATTCTTTTAACAATCAGTGTAATGTTATTTTATAATTTTCTTTCTATTAATTGCCAGAGTATAGGTTTAATAAAACATTATTACATTTTATTACATTATTGTTTAATTATGAGAAAAAAAATTTTTGTTTTAAGGTTTTGAGATACAGTCTGTTGTGTTTTCATGTTCAAGATATATTGCTAATTGAGTGTGTTGATACTGTATTAAATGATTTATATTGTTCATATTATATGTTTGTAAACAGATGTAGTGATAAGGGCATTTATAATCGAAAGAAGTTGTTTGTTTTGTTTTGTTTGTTATGATTGTTAATGTCTAGGTAAGAGTAGATATAAAATAAATTCATTTGAAGAATTTTGGAATTTTAAAAATTATGATTAAATTCATTAATTAAAGTAAATAATATGAATTATCTTAAAAGGGGAATCTTTGATAAGGGACTTGGGTTTATTGCATTATTTGAACGAAATATAAACACTTTAATTTGATTTGAAACAATAACGTAAGTCAAACAATTATAAGTTGAAAATATCGGTATGGAGAACCATACATGACTTCCATATTCTAAGATTTATATTTAAAATCATTTTCAGCCAAATAGCCAGGGAAGGAATTTTAACAAAAAAATACTTCTTTGTTGCCAATAACGTAGTACACATATAAAAAAAATTATCCCCTCCCCCTTCAACTATAATTTTGATTTATAGAAAATTACCCCCAGCCCGTTCAACTAGCCTCTACATTTATAGATATTTCATCTATGTTTCTACAGTGGATTATTAAGATCTTATCAGGATACTTTATCAAAATTAAGTACTTTACTCATGTTACAACAAAAAATGTTTCAGGTAAACTGCCCTTTCCCCGTAACCGATCTTCACCAAAATCAACAGACATTGAGTTCTCTATAGCTCAGGCACATATGTAAAAAATTATTTGATTCTGTTTGAATTTATGGCAGTTATGGTTCGTCATATAAAAAATTACCCATGTTAAAACATACAACATGAGATTTATAAAACATATCTAAGATTTATATTTAAAATCATTTTTGAAATAAAATATTTTCATAGAACCTACTAACGCTGGGGAAATCTGAGGAGCCAATCAGAGTTGGGCCTACCTGTCACTCTGCTGAATTTGGTGGAAAGCCCTGTCACTGTCGTCAAAGTATCAGCCTTGACAGGGTCCTCTTTTTCTGCAAAATGGGAGAGGCTTGAGATGGAGTGAGTGACATGGTCCCCACCTCAATGAAGAACCCATTGTTTTATAAAAATATATTTAAATTTTGAAAACTGAAAATTCTTTTCTTGTTGTAAATATTTATATTTTATAATCAAAATGACTTTATTTTTGTTACCTGGCAACAAAATTATTTTATTTTAAACAATTACCATTGTTTCAAAAAGTTTAAATAAATTTTCAAGTACTTTACTCTTGTTAAAACGTAAAAGGTTGCAGGTAAACTACCCCTTTCCCTTAACCGATCTTCACCAAAATCGAAAGTCCTTGAGATCTCTACAATTCAGGGATGTATGCAAAACATTATTTGATTCTGTTTGAATTTGCGGCAGTTATCGTTTGCCATAGAAAAAAAAACGTTGCAGGTAAACTACCCCTTCCCCTCAACCGATCTTCACCAAAAACAATAGGTCTTGAGTACTCTACAAATCAGGGCTGTATGCAGAAAATTATTTGATTCTGTTTGAACTTGCGGCTGTTATCGTTTGCCATAGAAAATACACTTGTTAAAAAAATGTTGTAGGTAAACTACCCCTTTCCCTTAACCGATCTTCACCAAAAACAATAGGTCTTGAGAACTCTACAATTTAGGGCTGTATGCAAATAATCTTTTGATTCTGTTTGAATTTGCGGCTGTTATCGTTTGCCATAGGAAATACCCTTGTTAAAACATAAAACGTTACAGGTAAACTACCCCTTTCCCTTAACCGATCTTCACCAAAAACAATAGGTCTTGAGAACTCTACAATTCAGGGCTGTATGCGAAACATTATTTGATTCTGTTTGAATTTGCGGCTGTTATCGTTTGCCAAAAAAAAAATTTCCCTTGATAAAAAAAACCGTTGCAGGTAAACTACCCCTTTCCCTCAACCGATCTTCACCAAAAACAATAGGTATTGAGTACTCTACAAATCAGGGCTGTATGCAAAACATTATTTGATTCTGTTTGAATTTGCGGCAGTTATCGTTTGCCATAGAAAAAAAATCTACAGACAGACACACAGACAGACAGACAGACAGACACACACACAGACACTTTTCGGAAAACGACTTTTTTTCATGTTTTGAGTGTAGTAGAATCAGAATCTGCAATAATCTCGAACACGATTTTTTTTGCCATCACCATACTTCCATTCCTTAAGGAATATGGAAGTAAAATGGAATTGGATTTAAAATATAAAATATTTCTATGGATTTTAGATCGAGAAGTAGGATGTAGATGTGTTTAATATAATAATGAGTATGTGTATGCACCCAGTACTTGCTAAAGGCAACCCAGTATGTATGTAAGGGGAGACATATCGGTTGAGGATCTGGTATGGTATAAAACTAGTTGTTGATTTATTTGGAATGTTACAAGGCTAGGGGTACTATGGTGGGTGCCTGTCCGATTTTATGGTGTTGGGATCTCGCACAGAGAAGTCCAGTAATGTCGTTCAGGTGCTGCCATAGTCACCGAGCTACGGGGTAGTTTACCCATGATGTATTAAGAATTAAAGGGGCGTTGTTGGCGCCATATCCTCACTGATCCTCTTGGGGTTAGCAATGAGAGTTTTTCTGCTTTGGCAGAAAACCTCTCATTGGGGGGGGGGGTATTGTAACGGTACAAGCCTATGAGAATTTGGAATTTGAATCTTTTCAATTTTGTTTCAACCTTGGGTTGAAAGTTTTCTTTCAATTTTGGGATTCTTAGTCTTATGATCCAATTTACATTGCACATATTGCCAGTCTTTTAGAATCGGCCCCTTTGATTTGATTCTGATCATGTCTATCTTTGGCAGTTCTTAGTAGGCTCTTAAGTCTACTCTCATAATTCAAATATTGTTATTTCTTTACACTATCAGCTGGATCATTTTTCCATACTTTGTAAAGTTTATTTTTAATATTAACTGTAGCCTATTTATCAATGCAGGTGTAATCCAATCTTTTCTTGGTTTTTGAGTTTTCAGTATGGTTTTAAGTGATCTTTGATTTATAATGTGTATTTTGTGGATTAAAAAATCAAGTGCGTCATCATTATTTTGTGCATTATATACCTCCTCCCATGGCTCAATATTACAAAGCTCAATAAACCTTTTTTTATTAATTTTATGTATTTCTTTCTGAGCACATTTTATATCATTTCCATATAAAGATATCAGTATTGGATAGTGATCAGTTATTGAATCAATGCATTTACCAGCACTTGCTTGATATCTACTTTTAATAAAGACATGATCAATACAAGTTCCTTCATCATGACTCTGTATTGGGTGTGTGATAGTATTAATCATGGATTGATAACCATTTTGGGCTAAAAAGTAAAAGTAATCCTCAGCTTTTTTATCAAACTCTAGCAAATCAATATTTACATCCCCCAATATAAGATGATTAGCTACTTTTTTATTGGCTTCAATAAATTCCTTATGATCACTAACAAAAGAGTCAATATCATAGTCATGACATCTATAGACACCAGATATTTTATAAACACTTTTATTATTTAGTTCAATTAGTAAGCTTGCAATTTTTAATTTTTCGTACTGCTCAGACATAACCTCATAAATTACTATATTTTTTACATATATGACAACTCCATCTGCCTTGTTAATTCTACTATTATTGTCTAGACGATTATATCGAGTTAAATTTACAAATTTAATATCATCTATTAACCAAGATTCCGAACAGATTATAACATCAGGTTTGGATATAAAAGAATTTATCATAGCTTCAAGTTTAATAAAGTTCTTTCTAATACTTCTGATGTTTACATGTAGTATCAAGAGTTCAGACTTAGAAAAATTTTGGTTATCATTAATTTCGGCAACCTCATTAAAACTTGGTTCATCATTTAAATTATAATTTTCAATTTCCATAAATTATTTACAGAATAAAAAACTATAGAAATTTCTATAAAGTAATTGATTTTTCAAGAACTAGTGGTATTAGTTTTAAAAGGAGGTTCTGGTTTCCAAGGATAATTAGTGTTATTGACATATTGTTCCCACTTAACCTTATAGGTTTCGCAATTACTGATATAATAAGCTGCATGATTTATTGCTCTTTTCTTGGATAAATATTTATTCGCGCTTATACAAATTAATACATAATTTTACCTCAGATTGGAAAGCATCAGCCGCATGGTCACCTGAACATTTAAAACAAGCTTGAGGTTGTTTGATTGTCTCTTTGCATATTTTAAAACTTGATTATATCCACAACAATTTTTACATCTATTAATATTATAGTTATCGTACACCTTACAATTCTGGTATCCAACGAAGACATGTTCAGTTTTCATAATTTTAGCATAAGCGTCACAAGTAACTTGGGCTAATGCAGCATGGTTATCATTTTTCTGTTTATACGTGTAGGTTATGATAACACTATTCGGCGGCAGCTGATTTCTATTGATTATATCATCTGCGAGTTCTTCTTTGCCAACATCAGATAAAATATTTGTTATTCTGATTTGTGGATTATTTTTTTCACAAACAAAATATAAAATATAATATAATATATTCACAAAATATTCCCCCTCCCTTTCTTAAATCAATACTCTTTCACCGACAAAATATACAGTGTTTATCGACTAAATGATTACATATTCTGATGATTAAAATCTTAGAAACAGTATTTAATAAAATTAATACCTTTTTGATCGATCTATAAAATATAAAAACATTGATTATTTATGCGCATAAAATGACATCGATATTATCTCGAATGATTTACAAAACTAGCTTACACAAACCAGTGCTTCTTTCCCACACGCATCCTCTTTCATACTTTAGCGTACTACCCCCCTCTGAGCTCATCATTTTATAATTTAAATTTAATTTAAATTTTCCTGAAAATACAAAAAATTTTTTACTCTTCCCGTTGATCACTTAGCTGTTATGTTAATCCACAGTCCAGTCTCCTCACGGATTTTCTGTCACTTCACATCTTTCTTCCTTCACTAAATTTTATTAAAACAACTACTGTTACTTAATTTTATGATTTATTAGCAAATGATCACATTTTAAACACCTTTTGGTGTTTGGGCATGCCCGTAATTCGTTCCGGAACTTTTTAACGGCTGTACAGCACAAAGGAAACTTGTCGACTGCGACTTCGAAAAGATGACAATTCTTAATTTGGCGAACGATCACGTGATCTGATTTCATTGTTCTTCTTGTGTCTTAACACCAATTTTGACAGCATCATTAATTTGGATCGACATTCCAGCAGTGACGTATAGCTGGGATCGGCACTGACGTCAGATGTTTTGATCTCTGAGTACATAGGTCAAAGTTCGTTCGGCTAAAAATAGCTGCTCCTCTGTCGTTTCGCTAGTGACCTTGACACTAACTTGTGCACACTGCCTACGTCGTTATTATTTCCAATAAAATTCACCATTATAATTTCTTTTTACATTTCCCCAAAAATATTCTTAGGTGGGCTTAAATGTCCCGTTACAACCCCTACGATATAAAGCGACCCTTGATGTAATGCTTATTTTCCATGGTCCCGGCATATTCCCCATATAAACAATATAAAATAAACCTTGATATGGCGCCCCAGTTTCAGTATCCACCCTTGATGTCACGCTCTTTTTGCCAGCAGACAGTACGGAATTTTTGAAATTCATAACACCCTTCATTTGTTCCAAAGTGCAGGGCCGTCATAAACAGTGGTGCAAGGTATGGACTGCAACACAGGCGGCACAATCAGTTGTGGCAAACCACATCATTATATGTTTTGTTTCACATCAAATCACGTTTGTTTTTTTAACCAACCCAATCTTAACTTTTTAAAGTATCTCAAAGCCTTCCTCTTCTACAGTCTGTGGAATAATGCTCAAGGCACTTTTGTTATTCTCTGTACAAAGTTTATTTATTGTAATTAAAGAATACTGAATAAATGTTGACAAGTTTTTTCTTCATTTTTCATATTTTCATCCCTAAAGTTAGTTCTCAAATGTTTTAGAATAACAGATTATCTATGATTTACAACATATATTATTATTTTTTTTTTTATATAACGTGGTTTGAAAGGAGCTGGTTCCTTTATAGGAACTCTTAGAAGAAGTCATCCAAGACTGACTCTAATAATTATGAAGTTTAGGTTCCCAAATGTCACCAAGACACTACATATGACGTAAACAAATTTTTAAGAAATTTCTTTACATTTCTACTTGAAACCTTTATATAAAACAACCCTTGATATAAAGCGCTTTTTGGTCAGTCTGCAGAAGAGTGTTATGTTAAAGTTTCACTGTAATTATTAATCAAATTTTAAAGCAGTTTGGAATTTTTTTAATTAAAACAATTTAAGCTATAGAAATATATTAGTCACAATCAGCCTAAAAATTACCCAATCTACAGTTTTAACCTTACTCACAATTTAATTTTTGTATACAACAGATTTCTGGGTTTACAAAATAAAGCACAGAATATCTTGGAATGCTATCTATTCATATTCAACACTGTCTACTCATAATAAAAATGAGTCTAATGAATGAACCATATAAATACTTCAGGGTTCAACTTGTGAACTTTTGCAGAAAACATTTGATGGTGGCATCACAACAAACAGGTAATGCTCTCTTATATTTTAATTGATAGTGCTCAAAAAATTATTTTCAATTTACTAAACAGCTTCTTTTGCTTGAAGCAACAGTTACAGGGCGAGTTAGAAATATCCATAAGGCTGTAGTCAAGTTTAAATTTCCTTTGAAGTCTGTGTTTGTAAATTAGGCTCACAAATGTTGCTGCAGATACCATTATCAGCTGCAAAGTCATGATGTTCCAACCTTCTCACTTCTCTAAGGAATTCTCCACTTCAGTTTTGTTGTCTTAGTATGTCTCTTGCTAATTTACGGGCTTCAGTCCTTCTCTTCCATCTTTGTGTTTCACTCCAACCCAGAAAGCTAAACTTGTCATTAATTTGGTCTAATGCCATAAACCACATTTTAGCTCATTTACAATATTGTCAATTGTTCCTAATAAAGCAATTAAAAACAGATTCTCATCTGTTAGGTTGGAATTTTCATCTTTGCAGTATTCACCAAACATCTTATAGCTTTTATTTAATTTTTATTATTATTTTTCTTAAGAGTTTGTGACTCACTTATCTACAGTTACATCAGGTTGTTGGAGAAACTGGTTTACACCATAAATTTTACTTATAATACTACACCAGAAACAGGTAATGGTAAAAAATTCAAACTTCCTAATATTTCTTTAAAAAGAGATAGGATTGGTCTTTGTGTTGGGAGTGGAGAGAGGACTGACCAACTATTCTTCTAAGGCCTTGATAATCCTGTCAAAATATTTATACACAACCTCAACAGGTTCCATCCTTGATGACCACTTGGTTGTACGAGGGTCATTCAATAAGTAACGAGACAAATTGCTCTAGCTTAAAACACGTTTATTGAATCAATACAAAGTGATGGTTACTTTTCAACATAATCCCCCCCAACTGTAATACACTTATCCCATCGTTTTTCTAACTTCCGAATGCCCCTGGCATAAAATTCTGTGGGTTGCTGATGGAGCCAGTTTTGCACATGAATTCTGACCTCTTCATTGGAACCGAATTTTTTCCCGCATAGTGCCTCCTTAAGGGGTCCAAACAAAAAAAAAGTCTGATGGAGCAAGATGTGGGCTATAAGGTGGATGTGACAGGACCTCCCAGCCAAGTTTTGTAAGCATTTCTTGGGTCAGTTGAGCCATGTGTGGGCGAGCGTTGTCTGGAAGGAGAATCACGCCTTTTGTCAAGAGCCCACGACGTTTGGTCCTGATGGCAGGCTTTACCTTGTTTTCCAGCATATCACTGTAATACTGACTGTTGATTGTTCGTTGGTCTTCCAGATAATCACAGAAAATAGGGCCTTGAAAGTCCCAAAAGGTTGTCAACATGACTTTACCTGCTGATGGCTGTGTCTTGAATTTTTTTTTTTTGGGTGGGATAGCTGGTGCTTCCATTCAAGGCTTTGTCTTTTCGATTCCGGCTGAAAATGGTGGATCCAGGTTTCATCGCACGTAACAATTCTGTCAAAAAATGATTCTTTTTCAGTTAAACCACGTGCTTTCAACTGTCTACAGATTTGAAGCCTAGTTTCTTTGCGAGCATCCATAAGTTGTCTTGGCACCCATCTCGCGCAGGTTTTGTTGTATTGCAGCTTATTCTGAATAATTTTATGGACAGTACCAAAACTTACTGAGACTTCTTCAGCAATCATTTCAACAGTTATATGCCTGTTAGCCCGAATAAGCGTGTCAATGCGGGTTTCACGTGAGGGAGTTGAAACTTCGACCGGTCGGCCATGGCGCTGCTCGTCGCTGACATTTGTACGACCACTTTTAAACTGTTCTACCCATTTGTAAATGTTCGAACGGTGCAAACAATGATTTCCGTACACTTTTAACATCCTTTCATGAATTTCAGATGGTTTGACACCTTCTGCAACTAGAGTTTTTGAGCTAGAGCAATTTGTCTCGTTACTTATTGAATGACCCTCGTACTTCGGGATTTTAAGGAAAGTGGTACAGTTTTTTTTGTGATTTACCCACCTTTATTTGATTTTTTTTTAATATTCAATGGTTGAAAAAACACATAATTTAGTGTTGCAAAGAAAGTCTGAGCTTTAGGCGATGATTCTGCAGCACACGGTCCAACTAAATTCAGAGAGAGGACATGACACAGAATATACAAGTTTATGTTCCTGGAGTATTCTTGATCATACCCCTTTATAGATACCAGCCATATTGGCACCATTGTCAGATGACTCCCTCTTGCAGTTCTTTATATTCAAGCCATATTTTTATACCTTTTTCAAAATCCCTTCAGTTAGGCCAAAATATGTTTTGTCATTCATCATTTTAAAAAAGTTGAAGTTTTCCAGAATTTCTGGTCCACTCACTGCTGTTTACGTATTAATTACTTTCTCTGCTATAATATCTAGAGATTCATTTTGTAGTTTCCATTAGACACAGCTGAATTGCAGTTTTTTTATGTCTTTCAAAATGTTCATATAAATAAACATTTATGGAATATCAGCTCAATTACATTTAGAAATCTGCCACTCCTGGGATCACAAAAGTTGCACTGTGCTTGTGAACTCTTAACGGAATTCCTTGTTTTGCCAGAACACTACAGCATTAACAAATAACACAATGTAGTACTTCTTTCCAACAACTTTCTTCTTTTACAATCTAATCTGGAAGCTCTTTGTTTATTCCTCCCTCTCCTAATGAAGACTCCAGAGCTTTCCACAGCCAAAAACGAAGTTTGTTCTCATGATCCCTACTCATTTTGTTTAGCTTTCTCCAATGTGTGGAGCCCTCTTTTTTAGCTAAAAGCAACAAAGCTGGCTTTGGCAGTCCTGAGAGGAGTGAAAATATTCTACACAGAACACAGAATAATTTTTTAATCTTGCTGTATCTTAGCCATGACCTCTTTATATGAAGCCCATTAGGTAACATTAAAAAAAATCTCTTATGAATTTTCAGCCATTTTCAAGACTTCTGCTTAAACCAACACTGTGTGGATATTCTGCCTCACACATAATATAATCATAATAAAATCGTTATCAATACGTAAAAGCAAACACACAATAATTTCACAGGCAGTTACACTACCCAAACATAACCATAAAATATACGTTTAACATGTACAATACTTTCACAAATACGCCGTTACCCAAAACCTATGTTCTGTGCTTCAAAACAGGTATAATTCATATAATAATTATACGAATATCCTGGCAGGGTCGCCAATTGTGAAGAAACAAATATTTATTAATTTAAAAAAAAATATAATCTGCCAGAATCTTACCTTGCGATCTTTTCTCGCTGACTTACCTTTTGTAAACACCAACAGAAGTTCAGGGCCGCCACCAATATCTTTGAAGGACAGATATGGAAACCTTTATACTTTACCTTAATTAAAACACTGGACAATTTTGCAATCTGACTTCCCACAATTCAGAAAATTCCACGGAACTTTAGACGAGCTTTTCAGCACAGAATTATTAGGAAATGGTAATGGCAAAATAACTACGCTAACACATGGTTATGCAATTAACACAAAATATTTATTTTATCTCAAATTTACTCTTTCTCTTTCTTTTTATGTTACTTCCACTAATCTCAATTTTTTTAAATTTTCTTATACTAATTTCTATTTACAGACCAGTACTCTCTTTTACTTTTTATTTCTCCCCTTTTCCCTCACACACACTCTCACTCTCTTTACCCCCCGTTTTATTAACTGAGGTCTTTAGTAATTCAAATGTTTTACCTTACATACTCTTTTGGCCAAAAAGAAATTTGTTTCAATATTGTACTGAACTGAATTCAGTATCCGTGACCGTTACGCCACATGTCAGTTTACACTTTCCCACAAAACTATCACAAACTCATTTTATAAATGTTACTTCTGTTGAACCCAACTGTTTTCTGTTGCATTACATCACAGCACACTCTTTGGTAGACCTACTTTTACATTTTCGGTCTACCAAAGTTTTTCCGAGGCTTCTGTGAAATTATGTTTGTACTGTTTAAGTAGTGGTGTCTAACTGCTCGGCGACGACTGTGTGAACATCGTGCGCATGGTTGCCTACCCGCCAGGCATTAGGCGTTGCCGTCAACTCATACTGCGATTGGTTTAAAAGTAACGAGCGGGAATAATTCGCCTCACCTCCACTATGAATTTTGGGTCGGAGATTACATACTTTCCCATGCCCTTTTGTCCTCTGAGCACATGTCGCAAAAAAGCGGCACACACGCGCGCTCTTACACATTCCCAGACGCTAATAGCTTTTGTGTGCCTCGTACGGCTTGGTACCGCACTGACTACAAGGTGTTCAAAAAAGTCAACCTTTCGTGATCAAGACTGTTGCCTAGCATGGTTGGTTACAAATTGTTAAACTTATTATGAAATAAAAAATAAACCCTGGGTTTGCCCCGTTACAACCCACAACCTCCACTCTGCTATAAGGATCAACCTGTTGCTCTTATCTCTCTTTTTGTATACCTGCCACCAGATCTGGATCTTCACATGATCTTAGACTGCCTTTGGTTTCATTTTAAGTGGAAAAGGGGAAAATAAAAACTCACTAATATTTTCAATTTACAGGAGCAGCAAATTTAGTGTTTACTTTCTTCTGTAAGGAGAATATTTTAAATACTGTAATGGAATCAAAATTTCAAAGCTCAGCAACAGATCAGAACAAGTAGAAGAGTTCGAGCTGCCTAGACTGCACTATCATCGAGGCCTGAGCTTCTGCCAGTGCATCCGCTTTGTCATGCAGAGTTCTGTTCTGGCTCATACCACAAGGAGGCTGCACTTATCACCCATACTTATGCGTTGTAATGGTACATATAACACATCCAACACCAATGTATCGCAAATGAATTGAAAGCCACTACAAATAAAAATATCTACAAAGTTGAACTTACAATCATGGATAAAGGAAGTATCATAAGCCAAAATAGATGAATAAAATGAATAATGAATAACCAGTAAATGTACAACTGAAGAAAATAAAACAAGACTAACGACGAAATGACATACATAATTACCCAATAGATCAAACAGTGAGAAGGAAACTAGTGACAATACCACAAAGAAGAAATCTACTAAGAATGAGGAAGGAATCAGTGCAGAGAAGAAGAAAACATATCCAGGTCAAACACCAAAGGGAGATAATATGGATTAGAATGAATTAACAGGTGCAAATAAAAGTATTATCATACAAGAAGAAAGTATGAGTGAAATAAACAACACAATTTAAATCCCTAAGCTGTAAAATTGACACTGACCTAAACTTATTAAGCAAATACCTTCCTTAAGAATACAATACAAACAGAACTCAATAAGAGTTAATTATTGAAAACACTAGTTAATAAAGAGAATGAGTAACAGTATGATAATTTCATAGTACAGAAAGTGTAGATGAAATTGTGAGAGAGTGTGAAGAGAGGTTAGGTGGGCAAAGGGCAAATTTTTCCCAAATATATAGTGAAACAAGGTCTTCACCGAGGTGTTATGAGGACAAGGTCTCCTCCGGTAGTTGTGTGGAAGACAAGGTGTCTTCGAATAGTCCCTTAATTTTTTGTGGTGTTCTTGGGAGAGCCAAGAAGTATAGTTAAGTTAGTTGTGCCCTTTGCGTGGTATGAAATAGGTCAGTGGGGTTGTGACAGGTATTATGATGATGAGAGATATTTGGAGAGAGAAAGAATGATAAAGGTATTTACATTAGGTAGGAGTTATAAAGAGTTGAAAGAGAGGTTAGAACTGGAGAAAATAAACTATATGAAATGCTTACCTTGTGAAATAGATATTGATGATTATTTTGAGGATACCATTGTAGATGATAAACCTTACCTTATGATGTGATGAATATAGTGAAGGAATATGATGATAGAATGTGCCTTATATTAACAAAAAATACAGACGGTGACAAGACCAAAACTAATGATGTAGACAGGTTATATGATTTAATAATAATGTGGAATAATCCTGTAGATTATTATGTGGGTTTTACGGAACAATTAGAAATATTAACGGGTTATTATATAAATAACAATGATGTAAGGAGTGTAATTAAAGATGATAATTGTTATATAAAAATAAGACTGTTGTATGATGATGGGGGTTAAATAAAAAATCAGTGAACGGACATTTTAATTATTTTAGTTTATGGTGATGACCTAGCTAACTTATGGAATAAGGTGTGGTAAACAGAAAAATAATGACGAAGAATTGTAAATAAATTTATACTGAAATTAATTGTGTTTGTAATAAATGAATTATAATTGTTTTGACTATTGTCATTAAAGTAACTTTGTGTTTTAAATAACTAATTGAGTTAAATAATTTGAGATGAATTAATTACTTAATAAATAAATGTGGTAGAAATAGATTTTGATAACGAATTTAAATGATGTTTCTGAGATTTGAACTTTAAAATAAATAGTAAATGAATAAATGTAAAATGTGTTTAGTTGTGGAGTCATATGATTGTTATGTTTCAGAAGGTACATATGGTTGTACGTGATATTTGTGGAAATGAATGTTTATAATTTTGTGTCTATGACAGTAATCATGTGTTTATTCAATTGAGCGATGTAATATAAGTATGAAGTTTATAATGCAGTTTAAATAAAGTAAAATGTTTAATGTTTGAATAATAAATTTTAAATGTGTTTAAAAGGTTTTAAATTAAATGATGAAATTAATTCGAGGTAGTTATGAATTTTCTAATGTAATTTTCAATGATCATATTAACGTGGAATGTTGTAAAAGATAGAATTTGGGTGATAATTATTTAAATAAGGCATTAAGACAGTCAAAGTTAAATCTTAAATGGGTGTTAGACAGAATAAGAATTCTGGAATAAAAATAATACAGAAACGGGCCAGTAGTAGGGACACAGTAGCGATAGTACATACATGTAGAGCAGTGGTTCCCAAACTGTGGGTCGCGACCCACCCACTAGTGGGTCGCGGGATCTATTGAGGTGGGTCGCCGGACGACTTTTAAAATATCTAAGTAAAATATCTTACCGACTGAAAAAAATATGAAAGTGTATTTCAAGAGGAAAGTTTTATAATCTGAAAAATCTGGCAGTCGTGGGACTGCCGACAGAAGTGTTAACTTAAATAACATGGTTACTGAATAATATATGTTGTCTTTATAAGTGACCGTTCTGCAATATTAACAATTAATATAAAAACTCTTGTGCATAATAGAAATCTTTTTTCTGTACTTGTGCACAAAACTTGGTGCATAATTTTTAGTGTACAATAATATCGTGTATATTCTCATGTGCACAAACCATACCATGCCTTCGGAGTTATGCGCGAACAAACAGAAAAAAATATATACAGGTCAAATTGAGAACCTCCTCCTTTTTCGAAGTCGGTTAAAAATAACACTTTTGTTTATTATCTTACATTTTCAATATACTTCTTACTGGTAAAACTGGGTTCATGCACAGACAGATTGTGCACAGAAAGTTTTTCATCGCATAATTATTTAATTTTATTTTGTACACTTAACAAAAATAAACAAAATGAATTATACACCGTGCACGAATAATTGTGCACGAGCAATTATTAAAGTGAAAAACTTTCTGTGCACAATATTTCGTGCAAAATGTGAAAAAATTATTAACTTGTTTTTAAAATTGAACATTGTAATACGACCCTGTATGCCGGTCTTTACAAAAATAAAATAGTAGAGGAAAAATTTTATTAAAAAATAAAATTTTCAATAAAAAAAAATTTTGTTTATGTTAATCAATGTTTGTAATTAAGAAATAATGCTGTTTTAAATGTTTTGTAAAAATTTTAAGAATTAGGAAGGTATTTATTAACTATCGAGCACTTCTGGAAGATTTGAACCAAGTCTGGAGTTAATCAGATTAACTCCGGTCGGCAATCGATTGATGGTTTTTCTAGCTAGTCCACTATCTCACTGAAAAAAAAATATCTTCTTCTTCTTGAAGTCTCTTTGCCTTAATAAATAACCTTAAATTAGCCTGTGAAATAATAACAGATAAAAACAATTGAAATAAATGGATTTATTAAACAATTTAATAAATAATCGATTTTTTATCGATTGAGAACAATTATCGACTCCGTCTCAGGGAATTATCGATTGTGCATACAGTAGAAAAATTATTATAAGTATTATAAAAAGGACAGGTTCTTTGAGCGATTAAATTAATAGTCAGAGAAGGGTGACGAGAAAGTATAATATTAACAATTAAATTAAATTCAATAATTATTATTTAACAGTATTTAAATAATTCTGATATATAATGTTTAAGTAAGTTGAAGTCAAACCATATGTAGACTGACGTCACCACTGGATGAGGTAGGCAGGCTTAGTAAATTCAAAGATGGCCACTACTAGATCTGGCGAGGTTATTGAGAAAATCGTCGGGTTAAAAAATCACAGCAAAATTACCTTCATGAATGTTTGAAATGTTCCCGCACTGGTGTAATCTGTCTATTAGGTTGTTTGGTGTGTTCTGAAGAAGTGTTCCGTGTATACTGGTGTTAATTATGTTATTTAGTATGTGTTCACTTCTGTGGGTTAAGTTTCTCAAAAAGTGGTTATGATTTGTAGCGTGAAGTAGATCAAATATATTGTTTTACTGTTTTAGATCACTCGTATAATGAAGTTAGGTGTTAGTTTTCACTATTGTCATTAACGTTTTGGTAAATTTAGTTAAAAAAGTGTTTATTTCATTTAACTCTTGATTCACTTATATGAATGGCTAACCGTAATACCATTTTCGACTCGGTTATAAGGAACGTTTTTTCACACAACTATTCAGCTTGATATTCAACAAAAGACTATCTTAACTTGGTCAAAATCGGGCCCAGTTAATCTTTGAAAAAGTATTGTTAACATATTTCGATTACCCATACACATGATACAAAATTACATTACATATGGAATTTATTTATTTTATTCATCACTTTCATGAATTATGAACCTTATCATTGGTTTAATCATCTCATTCCTTTTAAACTGACATATTATAGTCCATATCTGTAGACATTTTGTGGGAATTACCAAAATTCTTTCCTTTTTTGAAATATAGGCTCAAAATTTGATTTCCGCCGTCATACAATTTTTCTTCCATTTTAATTGTTATTAATACCATTATAATAAATTTTAATTAGTCATATTTCTCTTCCTTTCCTTAAATACATGTAAATTGAACCTTTGAACTGTTTTTTTGTGTTAGTCTCTGAATTTGACATTGCTCTTTAAAATTAATTAATTTATATATTTTGAAATTTACAATCTTTTAAGGTATATTTCCTTATTATCATTTTAACTCATAGGATCATTCCCAGTAGTGGTTAACTGATTTACCTTATCTAAATCTTGCTAGTTTACAGGATTTATAAGTGAATTATACTGGTTTATATGGTTTCTGTGAATTCACCAAATGGCCTAGAGTTTAGAATTTTACATTTCTGTCTTTCTCAAATAAATTTAATCCTACCACTCCTCTGACTTTACATAGTTACTATTACATGAAAATAAAATGGTTTATAACTTATTGTGAGGTGTAGTATTTAATTAATACTACTGTTATAAAAAAAAAATTATGAACATTATTTAGCAATCTGTACAATTGAACCTATTGCTGACATGGTTTGAACATATACCTCTATCTTCTTTTGAATTAACACAGCATACCTACTGAACAATTCCTTTTAACATAATTCATTTTAAACACATAATATAAATCTTATTTTCTAATAACTCTTACAAATACATTGATTTTATGGCTGTGAACAGACAGTCTATTTAAACATTTTAAACCTATAAATACTAAGTTAATGCTAGTCCTTTCTGGTCTAAACCATTATTATTTATGATCCCCTTCATCAGTAAACATGACCACCCATACTCTAGTTATTAGCATTTTTTTACAAATGTCTTGTGAATAAAGAGTTACATTAAAATAATAAAATACTGGAAATCTTCCATTTTATTATTTTATTATGCTGTTTATTATTGGATATTAAAGTTGTTATATAGCATATTGATAAGTCATAGTATCACTAACTTTAAGTTTATTGCATTTCCAAAAAACACTTACACAAATTCACTTTCACTGGTGGTTCTGATATTTTGAGTCTCACTATCTCAGACCAGACCTTTAGTAATCATGGACTGTTAAGACTTGTTTATTTTCTTTATCGCACAATCGCTTTAGTAGGTTCACTTCTTATAATACTATACAACACTTTAGGTTTCTAAATAATTACATTTTTTAGGATTTTGGTATGTTATACTTTCTTTTTAATCGTTTTGGTGGGTTTGGGGTTGATGGTAGTTAATAATAATAATAATAATAGGTTTTACAATGGTGTTTCTTTCATACTATTTCTTCCTCTCCTCCTGTCTTCTTTCTTGTCTTTCTTCTTATCTTCTTTCTTGTCCTTCTTCTTATCTTCTTTCTTGTCTTCATTCTTGTCCTTCTTCTAGTCTTCATTCTTCTGGTCTTCTTGTCTTCATTCTTCACTCTTGGGTAAACCAAGGTACTTCGTGTTATCTCGACTGATGTTTAGTTTGGAGCATCTAATTTATTTACTGACACGGACCTTGCTCTTCTCTAAAGGTTTCAGGGTATTGTTTTCTTCCTGATCACAAATTTTATTCTTCCTTCTTCTTGTCTTTGGGGTATTTTGGTGTTCACCACTCTTAAACTGATTCTCTTTCTTCTTGATACGGTGTTATTTAATTTGTTTACTGCTCCTAGCTTCCTGGGTAGATTACTGATCTTATAATATGAGTTGCTTTCAATACTTTCTTTGATATTTAAACAGTGGTTTTTATATAATGTAATGAGGATTTTTATTTTATTGTGGTTCATTCCTTTGATTTCATTAAATCTCATTCATTATTATTTTAACATATGTGGTGTAATTAATTTTTATGATTTTATATGTCTTAATAAGTAGTGGATTTTCTGTCACGCTACAGAATGCCCTTCTCCAGAAGTAATTTTTTCAGACTATACTTGCTTTGTCTGAAACAATTGCTTATGATAATTATTCTAGGTTTGTTATTATTCTGGACTTCCTTCCATTTTAAAACATTTTCTTATTTATATTTGAGTTTATATCCTTCTCATTCTCACTTGATCTTCCTTGATAGTAATAGTCATCTGAATTTCATATTTATTATTTCATTTTCATATTTCTTCTTAGTATTTTCTCCTTGGGATATTTCCTCCCTATCGTTCCCTAATTTGTGAGCTGGTTCAGTTCAGAGAGGCACTGTACGCTATCCAATACTGTCCAATGTCCAATATCCAATGCTGTCCAATACTTCACACATATTTGAGTACAGAGGCAAATCATCTCTGCTCAAAAAACATATTAATACTGCTGGAATTATCTACAGACAGATTAAAAAATTATTCAGAATAGTACACATTTGTTACTATTTTAAAAAATATCTTTGGGATACTTCACTTATTACTTATTATATTTCTCAGAGATTTTAATATTCCTATCTCAGTTGTTCTTCTGACTCGTTAACTGGATGTTTCTTTCATTTGATATTATGGTAGGAAGCTCTTCTATTATTACATTTTTCAACTTTTCTTATCATATAAAGCTTTTGGTGATAAATTCTTTATTACCTTCTGTTTTTTTATTATAATCTGCATTGTTTATAGTAGCATACCTTTATGACATTTTTAGACTGTTTCTTTGTTCTTATTATTTCCACTTGTTCTATTTTCTAGAACTTTTTATAACTGTCATTATCACAATTGACATTTAATTCATAAATCATTTTATATTAATTCGTTTAATTACATATATCTTTGATATTATTCTCACATTATTCCTGTCATGGTTATTATACTTTCGAATGAATGTTTTTATTAATTTTATAATGAGGTCATAATTTCTCCTCATACCACTTCAAAGTTTCATTATCTCATAATTCCACATAAGTTTTTGTATTTTATTGTATTCAATCACTCAAATCGTATCAACTCAAATCGTATTAAAAAAATTTTTTTTTTTTATTTCCTTTGGCATCATTTTATGGAAAGGTTTTTACTCTTTATATTGAAATTAGACATGATCATACTTTCCAGAATTATTTGTTTTAATTCTAACGTCTGTTTCCTTTATTCATCCCATTATGATCCTTTATAAACATGGTAATTATATTTTATGCTTACCATAAATATGGTATTAAATCTCTTCTGTTTATCTCACCAAAGTGTTTTATTAATAATTGGTTGGTAAGTTGTACTTACTCTTGGTTTGGAAACTTGATTTATACACAATTCAAAATTCACTCTTCTTATATTATTCTACAAAGTTTTCTCCAATAATTTGTATGTAAGGTGGGCTTGCTTTCTTTTTAAATTTAGTTGTTTTCAATTCAAAATTCTTTTTATATTTCTGCAAAATGGTTTTTTCTCAAATTCTTGGTTAGTAAGGTGAACTTACAATTGCTTTGGAATTTGGATTATTAAGTCCAAATTCTTCTTCTTATATCTTTCCAAATAGTTTTTCTTAAAATAATTGTATGTAATGTGGTATTACCTTATTTTTGAATTTTGAGGGTTATTTCAAAATTCTTCTTGTTATATTCTTCTTTCCAAATAGTTTCTTTCAAAATAATTGTATGTAATTGTCTTACATTGTTTTTAGAATTTTGAGGGTTTTTTCAAAATTCTTCTTGTTATATTTTTCCTTCCAAATAGTTTCTTTCAAAATCTTAGTTAGTAAGCTGGACTTACTTATTTTTGAATTTATTCATTAAAATAAATTCTTTTCCTCTAACTTCAAAATTGTCTTCCTAAATACTTGGTTGTAAGATGTGCTTAGGGGGGTTAAAGACACCCTTAACTTTATTTGAATTCATCTCCTTTATTTCATATGTGCTGTTGTTATTGTTCTTAGAGACAATATAGGGACCAGTGTACAGAAGCAATAATTTTTTTGTTATCCCCTCTAAGGAACTGGGTAATTCCCTATTCTTCAACAACACCTTCTCTCCAACGGTATAATTAATAACCTTACCCATGCTTTTATCGTACTTATTCCGCCGTTTCTCCTGATCTTCGGCCACCTTATTATGACATTGAACTCTATTAAATATATATTTATGCTCTCTGGGGAACTCCAATATATCCTCGATCTCCCTAGGGGGTTGTCTTTCGTACATTGCGGAGTAAGGAGTTATTCCTATGGCTGGATGGTATGCCAGGTTGAGGAATTCTTCAGTGGCCTCCAAGTATTCTTGCCACCTCCTCTGCTGATCGTGGCAATACGTTCTTAATAGGCGCCCCACCTCTCGCAAGACTCTTTCGGCCGGGTTACTGCTCGGGTGGTATACTGACGTCTTGTATGTATGAACCCCCATTGACAGCAGTGTATCCCGCCATTTCCTCCCCTTGAATTGTGTTCCGTGGTCGGTTATGATCGATACCGGTTTTCCGACAGTTGGGAAGTACTGGTTGGTCAGGATTTCAAGAACTTTATTCGTAGTCGCCTGATTCGCTGGGTATAGCTTAACGAACTTGGTATAATGGTCCATTATGATGACGAGATATTTGTATCGGTGGCGGCCACCACTGCGGGGAAATGGCCCACAGATATCCAGGAATACCTTCTCAAGTTTCGACTGAGAGGTTATCGGAATCATTTGCCCCTCTCTTTTCTCGTTGTTTGTTTTTACGAGTTGGCAAATGCGACAGTTTCTTATGTACTTTCGTACTTTCCGATTTATGTCTTTGATATGGCAGCTCTCTTCCAGGGCCTTTACCACCTTTAAGGTGCCCATATGTCCATATCAAACATGATAATTGAACACTATCTCCTTCTCGATATGGGTCGGAATAATAACCTTCCATTCCTCCTTATATAAAGATGGTCTTGAAAACAGGATCCCATTATGGATTTTATAATATTGGGAGATTGTTTCATCCCCTGCTTCCAATCTTGTGATAATAGAGATTAACTTTGGGTCAGCTTGTTGGTGTGTGCTCAGGTGTTCCAAAATTGATTGTAGACTGGCGCTGCTGCTTAGAATATGGTATACTTTAAGAATACTCTCCTTCTCCCCCTCGAACGTCTGTTTGTCAATGTCTACTTTAGACAAGACGTCCGCGACGACATTCTTTTTTCCGGGGATATACTCCCACTTAAGGTCGTATTCTTGCAGCAATAGTATCCACCGCGTCAACCTTCCATGGCTCAACTTACATCTTTTAAGGAACGAGATAGACTTATGGTCTGTCCGGACGGTAACGGAATAACCAAGGATATAATTGCGGAACTTTCCGCACGCGAACACGACACTCAATAATTCCTTTTCTGTAACGTGGTAGTTTTTCTCACATTGATTCAATGCTCTGCTGACAAAGCAGATCACAAGATGTTCGCCCTCCTCATCCTCTTGATATAAGGTAGTGCCGAGACTGATGTCACTGGCATCACAATTAAGAAAGAAAGGCTTGTTAAAATCTGGATGGCGAAGTATGATAGGTTCAAGGAATTTTTGTTTTATTAAAGATAATATATTCTGTTGTTCATTACCCCAGATCCATTTATTTTTGGATGACAGTTGCGGCTGAAATCTGGCAGTCAGTTTTGAGTACTTTTCCTGGAACTTACGGTAATAATTACAGAGTCCCAGGAACGACTGTAACTGCCTTCGATTCTTAGGTATAGGAAAGTTCTGAATCGCTTCGACTTTTTCAGCCGACGGTGAGATTCCCTGATCATTTAAGATGAAGCCTAAGAATTGTATTTCCTTAGCAATGAAATGAGATTTTGCTAATTTTAGCGTAATATTATTCGTCGCTAGCTTCTGTAATACGTGTTCCACACGGTAGCAGTGTTCCTCCCAAGTTTCTGAGGACACTAGCAAGTCATCGACATATACGATGGTGAATTGTAGTGCTTCTTGGCCAAGTACCTGGTCCATGCAGTGCACAAAAACTGCGACTGAGTTTACCAGTCCGAAGGGCAACCTCTTAAACTGGTAGTTCCACCCTTCGAATATAAAGGCCAGATACTGGCGACTCTGTGGATGTAATTCCACCTGCCAGTACCCGCACACCGTATCCCAGGTACTGAAGTACTTGGTGCCGTGGAACCGTTTTAAAATCTCCTCAATCTCACCGGGCGAAGTCCTGTCATTAATGATCATTTTATTTATTTCGCGCGCATCTAAACACAAACGGACTTGTCCGTTTTTCTTAGGAATAGCCACGATAGGACTTGTATATGGGGAATGGCTACTCTCTATAATGTCACGTTTAATCATTTGCTCTATTTCAGCTCTCACTGCTTGCTTTCGTGATTGCGCAATGGGGTAAGACTTCCGGTTAAAGTCCACTGTGTCTCGGAACTGTAGAACACACTGGAAGTTTTTCACTTTACCGGGCTCATCAGAAAAGACTGATTTATATTTGTTATATATGCTGATTAATTTGTTCGCTTGGTTTAAAGTTAACTTTTTGCCAGTTATACCGCTCCGAAAATCCCTGATCTCCTGGATTTTTTGTGACCATAAATCTTCATTGGAGGTGTCGTCTATCCTTTGTTCAATTATAGATGTTGGATGGATGTAGTTAATTTTGCGGATTTGCTGGTGGATACTATCGGGAACGACTTGGTCACTACCCACCAAGTTCGCCGTCCAATTATGTCCGTTAGTATACAGCGACAATGTTTCAGTTCTCAGATCAATGATGGCGGAATTCCTCCTGAGCACATCGCACCCGACCAGTATATTAAATGGCAGACCGCTCGCCACCAAGAATTCCATATCAATTGCTATACCACAGCTCATCACACTGGCGGAGACTTGCCTACGTATTGTTTTATTTTGTCGGCCGGTTGCTCCCAACAAAATAATATTATTCAACGGCAACGTTGGTAAAGTTCTCCCGCACTCTCCAACTCCGTCGTACTTATGATTGACACGTTCGAACCAGTATCGATCATTAACTTGGCTGGGATGCCTTCTACCTCGGCGTCGACATGTATTATTTCATTATTGAAGTTATTGGTGGGATTCCTGTTATCCTCTTCCAATAACTCATGTCTGATGTCCTTTAGGTAGTTGCACCCTACGACTGTGATACGATTGTTATTATACATATGATTACACTCATTATTATGATTATACCCAGTATTTAGGAGCCGTAACGGGTTCTGGCGATTTATTACTGCCTGTGCCCGTTTAAAGGCTCGGCATCATTGTTCCTTTGAACCATATTAGTTGATGCCTCATTTGGGATGCTTAGAGTGGTTCCCTGTTGATCTGTCCTATGGTCTTCCGGTCGTTCGTGATTAGGCCTCCGTTCAGCATCATCTAAACTATTACTCCTCCTTGCCGGATAGTACCTTGGTTGGTCCCGTTCTAGGCTCCTCCGCCTTTCTTCATATCCGCGGTAGCTGTTTCTTCGATTGTTATTGTATCTTCGCTGTCGTCCATCTGTGGCTCGTATGAAATTCACTCGAGGGCGAGGAAACCTATTATTAACGGGATTACCATTATTTGGACACCCACGATTATTATTATTATGGTAACGATCATTACCATAATTGGGGCTTCTCTGACTATTTGTGTTATTAGGGTAGGGATGGCGGTTACCCTGATAACCATTAGAGGGTCGACTCGGGTTTGGATAGTTTGGACCCGTATTATTATTATTATTATTATTGTAACTAGAATTATTAACGTTATTATTGCTATTATTAAAACTGTTATTTTGCGGGTATGCCCGGCCTCCTTGGTACCCAGTGTTTATGTTGTTCGTACCCTGGTTGTTGTTCTGATACGTCCTTGGTTCGGGCCCATCACTTCTTCTACGACTCTGCCGGTAGTAGTCTTCATTTTCATAGTTTTCGAGGAGTTCGGTCATTGCCTGGATGGTTTTTATTTGGCTGCCCCTCCTCGCACGAATTACTTCTTCATCATAATGATATGACAACTTATTTATTAGGCACTCCTCAGGTATGGCCGGTTCTAAATGCTTGGCCATACATACCTTGCCGAGGAAATAAGCTGTCATCGAACTACCGACTTGTGGCTTGTAGTGGCCGTCGCATATATTGTCTCTTATCAAATTTTGAGTTGTCTCCGACCAGTACTTGGCCTTGAAAAGGCTCTTAAAATTGTTGATAATTGTCGATGTCGCTCCGGTTGGCCATCCACCAATGGTCATTCACCTCCCGAAACGACTCGTCAAGGATTTCCCTGTTCTGGACCCATCGGTTCCCTCTGTGTTTTTCTAAGTATTCCTCTATGCGTGCCAAGAATTCCATGGGCTTTCGTTTATATTGCCGGAAATTGAGCCATTCTCTGTTTTCTGACATGGGGAAATTATGATATCCAGATGGTCTGTTCCTTATCAATTCTATCTCCTCCTGGCTCTGATGCACCTGTCCCGTGATGTTTGTCATAGCGGCTTCCACGCCGTCGCATCTTTCGGTTACCTGTGTCCGCACTTTATTCACTTCTTCCAAGGCAAATTTCTTGTTTTCTTCCAGTTTCGTTTCCTGTTGTTCTTTGACCTGTGTAATCTCTTTATTTATTACTTCCCTGACTTCCATCACTTCGTTTTCGGTCTGACGACATCTTTCGTCTACTTCCCTGATTTGCTGGTTCACAACCACGACTTCCTGTTCTAACTTCCTTACGATGGATTTCTTCGTCTCGGTTATCTTTTTATTTAACTCTTCCTTCGCCAATTCAATCCTCTCGTCTAATTTATTCATGTTCTCTTGGTTAACTTCCCTTAGTTCTTCTCTCAGCAGTTGATTGTCCTCTCTCAATTCTTCCAATCTTTCCCCCATCGTCTCTTCCATTTTCCTGTTATTTTCCCTTAATTCGTCTTTTAATTGTTGGTTGTCACTTTCTATTTTCTTACTGGTTTCTTCCATCTTCTCTTCCAAATTCTTATTATTTTCTTCCATCTTCCTACTGGTTTCTTCGATCCTCTTATTAGTATTTTCTATCTTACGGCCTAATTCTTCTTTTGTGGATCGGTTGTCTTCCCTCAAGTCTTCCTTGGTAGAATCCACCTTTTGGTTAGTGGATTCTATATTTTTATTGACTCCTTCCATTTTATTATTCAAGTCTTCTTTTGTAGAATCCATTTTCTTATTAGTGGAATCCATTTTCTTCTCAAACTTTTTACTATTTTCTTCCATTTGCTGACTCATTTTTAGGAACATTTCCATCATCTTCTCTTCCATTGTTTTGGATTTCTCCTTCTCTAAGACATTGACTTCCCCCGTCTGCGTTGGTACTTCCGGTTGTTCCTCTGGTGGTGCAGGTTGTTTATCTTCCACTGGGGTTAGTAACATTTCCGGATCCTCCACGGGTGTTGCTTCCTTATCTCCCATGTCCACTTCTTTTTCGGCTTCTGCCGCCCTCTTTTTCGAAGTAGCTCGTCTTTGCATTTTTCTTCTGTTCTATTAATTAACCGCTGCCAGGCTTATCTTATCAAGCCCTCTAAGTTGGACGCCACTTTGTAATAAGACCCTGTATGCCGGTCTTTACAAAAATAAAATAGTAGAGGAAAAATTTTATTAAAAAATAAAATTTTCAATAAAAAAAAAATTTTGTTTATGTTAATCAATGTTTGTAATTAAGAAATAATGCTGTTTTAAAAGTTTTGTAAAAATTTTAAGAATTAGGAAGGTATTTATTAACTATCAAGCACTTCTGAAAGATTTGAACCAAATCTGGAGTTAATCAGATTAACTCCGGTCGGCAATCGATTGATGGTTTTTCTAGCTGGTCCAATATCTCACTGAAAAAAAATATTTTCTTCTTCTTGAAGTCTCTTTGCCTTAATAAATAACCTTAAATTAGCCTGTGAAATAATAACAGATAAAAACAATTGAAATAAATGGATTTATTAAACAATTTAATAAATAATCAATTTTTTATCGATTGAGAACAATTATCGACTCCGTCTCAGGGAATTATCGATTGTGCATACAGTAGAAAAATTATTATAAGTATTATAAAAAGGACAGGTTCTTTGAGCGATTAAATTAATAGTCAGAAAAGGGTGACGAGAAAGTATAACATTAACAATTAAATTAAATTCAATAATTATTATTTAACAGTATTTAAATAATTCTGATATATAATGTTTAAGTAAGTTGAAGTCAAACCATATGTAGACTGACGTCACCACTGGATGAGGTAGGCAGGCTTAGTAAATTCAAAGATGGCCACTACTAGATCTGGCGAGGTTATTGAGAAAATCGTCGGGTTAAAAAATCACAGCAAAATTACCTTCATGAATGTTTGAAATGTTCCCGCACTGGTGTAATCTGTCTATTAGGTTGTTTGGTGTGTTCTGAAGAAGTGTTCCGTGTATACTGGTGTTAATTATGTTATTTAGTATGTGTTCACTTCTGTGGGTTAAGTTTCTCAAAAAGTGGTTATGATTTGTAGTGTGAATTAGATCAAATATATTGTTTTACTGTTTTAGATCACTCGTATAATGAAGTTAGGTGTGTTTTCACTATTGTCGTTAACGTTTTGGTAAATTTAGTTAAAAAAGTGTTTATTTCATTTAACTCTCGATTCACTTATATGAATGGCTAACCGTAATACCATTTTCGACTCGGTTATAAGGAACGTTTTTTCACACAACTATTCAGCTTGATATTCAACAAAAGACTATCTTAACTTGGTCAAAATCGGGCCCAGTTAATCTTTGAAAAAGTATTGTTAACATATTTCGATTACCCATACACATGATACAAAATTACATTATATATGGAATTTATTTATTTTATTCATCACTTTCATGAATTATGAACCTTATCATTGGTTTAATCATCTCATTCCTTTTAAACTGACATATTATAGTCCATATCTGTAGACATTTTGTGGAAATTGCAAAAATTCTTTCCTTTTTTGAAATATAGGCTCAAAATTTGATTTCCGCCTTCATACAATTTTTCTTCCATTTTAATTGTTATTAATACCATTATAATAAATTTTAATTAGTCATATTTCTCTTCCTTTCCTTAAATACATGTAAATTGAACCTTTGAACTGGTTTTTTGTGTTAGTCTCTGAATTTGACATTGCTCTTTAAAATTAATTAATTTATATATTTTGAAAATTTACAATCTTTTAAGGTATATTTCCTTATTATCATTTTAACTCATAGGATCATTCCCAGTAGTGGTTAACTGATTTACCTTATCTAAATCTTGCTAGTTTACAGGATTTATAAGTGAATTATACTGGTTTATATGGTTTCTGTGAATTCACCAAATGGCCTAGAGTTTAGAATTTTACATTTCTGTCTTTCTCAAATAAATTTAATCCTACCACTCCTCTGACTTTACATAGTTACTATTACATGAAAATAAAATGGTTTATAACTTATTGTGAGGTGTAGTATTTAATTAATACTACTGTTATAAAAAAAAATTATGAACATTATTTAGCAATCTGTACAATTGAACCTATTGCTGACATGGTTTGAACATATACCTCTAACTTCTTTTGAATTAACACAGCATACCTACTGAAACATTATTAATGGTATGTATGCTGTTATTTAGCAAACATAATTCATTTTAAACACATAATATAAATCTTGTTTTCTAATAACTCTTACAAATACATTGATTTTATGGCTGTGAACAGACAGTCTATTTAAACATTTTAAACCTATAAATACTAAGTTAATGCTAGTCCTTTCTGGTCTAAACCATTATTATTTATGATCCCCTTCATCAGTAAACATGACCACCCATACTCTAGTTATTAGCATTTTTTTACAAATGTCTTGTGAATAAAGAGTTACATTAAAATAATAAAATACTGGAAATCTTCCATTTTATTATTTTATTATGCTGTTTATTATTGGATATTAAAGTTGTTATATAGCATATTGATAAGTCATAGTATCACCAACTTTAAGTTTATTGCATTTCCAAAAAACACACAAATTCACTTTCACTGGTGGTTCTGATATTTTGAGTCTCACTATCTCAGACCAGACCTTTAGTAATCATGGACTGTTAAGACTTGTTTATTTTCTTTATCGCACAATCGCTTTAGTAGGTTCACTTCTTATAATACTATACAACACTTTAGGTTTCTAAATAATTACATTTTTTAGGATTTTGGTATGTTATACTTTCTTTTTAATCGTTTTGGTGGGTTTGGGGTTGATGGTAGTTAATAATAATAATAGGTTTTACAACGGTGAAGGCTTTACCGATATAATGTAATGAGGATTTTTATTTTATTGTGGTTCATTCCTTTGATTTCATTAAATCTCATTCAATATTATTTTAACATATGTGGTGTAATTAATTTTTATGATTTTATATGACTTAATAAGTAGTGGATTTTCTGTCACGCTACAACATACTGAACTTTTTCTTTTACCAAATTAAATTTTGATAGCCATTTTGATTATTGAGACAAAATATCTTGTTAAACCTTGAAAATTCTTTTGGTAAAATTTACCATTCATTATTTGTAATCTCCTTTATCATTTGCGCGTATACTTTTAGTCCCTAATTATTCTCTAAATTTAAATTTACATTAAATTTAGGCTAGAGAATTCAATTTTTCCCTCTCCTCTGCTATAAGAAGGGTGGGAAAGAACATGGGATGCAGAGAGGGGGAAACTGTTATGGATTCTCGTCGCATTCCTTTCTGATGACGTCACATTCTACCGATTCACTCCCGTGTAAATTTTTTCCCTCTCCTCTGCTATAAGAAGTTAACACTTCAAAAGTTATGTACAAAACCCGTTCTAAAGAAGAAACCAATGTGGCTAATAACGCGGAGCCGTAGGATTCGTTTGTAATTGCGATATGGCAACGCCGCGTCCCCTTCCACTTGCGACAAGTGTCAGATGAGTAACCTTGAGTTGATTTAGTCTTTCTCTGACTGTGGGATCGTGCGTTAGTTGCTTGTTGTTTAGTCAAGTGTGTTCATGCGTGTTTATAGTGGCGGTTTGTTTTATTTTATACTATATTTCTATTTTCTATTTATTTCACTATGGACGCGTGGATTAAGACTGGATCGTGCCGTAAAAGACAGACTTCAGCTAATTATGACGAACCTTCCACATCTGGTACCAGTGCTTCATGTAATACACCTAAAGGTGACAGTGTTAGCGAAGTTAGCGAACTGAACTCCTTCCTGAAGAAGGCAAAACCCTGCTTTCGTAAATACAACGCTGACTATTTGTAATATGGGTTTGTGTTTTGTGGCACAGAAGACGAGCCGCTTCCTCAGTGTGTTGTGTGTTTTGAAGTACTTGCTAATGAAAGTATGAAACCCTCAAAACTGGAAAGACATTTATCAAGAAAACATGCAGAATACGTAAGTAAGCCAATCGATTTTTTCCAGAACAAAAAACGAGAATTTTTTAAGTCAAAATCAGTGATGACAAAATCGACTTCTGGTGAACAAAATAAGCAAACTACAATCGCTTCATATCGACTATCCTTATTGATAGCCAAAAAGCGGGCAGCTCACACCGTAGGAGAGGATATTATTTTACCAGCGGCCAAAATAATATCTGATACTTTATTTAGCGAAAAGCAAACAAAACTAATTGGTGAAATACCCCAAATACCCCTATCAAACACAACGGTAAAGAGAAGAATCGATGAAATGTCAGATTTTGTGAAACAGTCCATGATCACAGTTTTAAAGCAAAGTGAGTACTTTTCACTTCAGCTTGATGAAAGCACAGATGTAGCTGGCGAGGCTATTCTGTTAGCTTTTGTTAGGTTTCAATTTGATGGGAGGATAGAAGAAGAAATGCTCTTTTGTAAATGTTTGCCATCGACAACAATGGGAGAAGAAATTTTTAAATGTCTTCATGGCTTTATACTAGAAAATGAAATAGAGTGGTCAAAATGTGTTGCACTGACGACTGATGGTGCCCGTGCTATGTCTGGCATTTATTCAGGTTTGATTGCCAAAGTTAGGGCAGTTGCCCCTTCTGTTCAGTGGACTCACTGTAGCCTGCACCGAGAGGCCCTTGTACTTAAAGGTCTAGCCGAAAGCCTAAATAAAATCCTTAACGATGCAGTGAAAATTGTGAATTTCATTAAATCAAGACCTAAAAATTCAAGACTGTTTGCCGTACTGTGCGATGAGATGGGCAGTGGGCACAAAACACTTCTCCTGCACTGTGAAATACGCTGGCTGTCAAGAGGGAAAGTGCTATCAAGATTATTTGAGCTTCGAGATGAACTGAGAATGTTTTTGTTGGAGCACAAAAGTGATGCGAAATCTGTGAGCAGTTTTTTGGAAATGTTAAATGACGAAAACTGGCTAATACGGCTTTCATATTTGGGTGACATATTCAGTGCTCTCAATATCCTCAATTTATCGCTGCAAGGGAAGGATGTGCACAAGTTCTATGTTCAAGATAAAATAGAAGCAACTATTAAAAAACTTGAAAGATGGTCCAGTAAAGTGAAAGACAGTTGTTTTGATGCATTCCCACTCCTCAATGACTTCTTAGAAACATATGGAATCAAAGTTAACAAGGAAACTGCAACTGCCATGAAGGAACATCTTGAAGCACTGGCCTCTAGTTTCAGGTAACTATTCTCAAATGATTTTACTAATAACCACTTAGATTTGAAGTATTTCTTATTAAACATAAGTCTTATTATTTTCATGATATTATTTTTCACCCAATAAAGAAAAGTAACAATTAAGTTCTACCGCTTCTTTATTTAAAATGATAATGGTTATGGATTAATGTTTTAAGTTTAAGGTTTTTACGAACTGATATTTTTACGTTAGGCCCACTGAAAGTTGTTTGTTTATGCAAGAGTATTACTTAAAATTGGTTCTTGTTTTAGGAGTTACTTTCCAAGAATTCCTGATGAATTGTTATAGATAAGAAATCCGTTTGTAGAGGACAACCTTAAAAAGCTAAAACTGTCAGCATCTGAGGAAGACTCCCTGATGAAACTATCATGTGATTCTTCTTTGAAAACTTTCTTTAAAGACTCAAGCCTAATCCCATTTTGGATCAAAATAAAGGGAGAGTATCGAGTGCTTGCAAATATAGCTTTGAAGGAATTAATGGGATTCACAACTACTTACTTATGCGAGCGTGCATTTTCTAGTTTGGTTTTTTTAAAAAACAAATATAGAAACAAACTTTGCGTGGAATACGATTTACGCCTAAAACTAACAAGCTTCAATCCAGATATAGAAGGTATCATTAACACCAAGACTAAACAACACCACAAATCTCATTGAGTTTACCATTTAATTTGTATAAAATAAATTTCTTATTGGACAAAATATTGTTTCTTTTCTTTAATAATGTTCCCTTCACCATTTTAAAAATTCTTACTCAGCAAAGCATTTGCACATATAATAATAACTTCAGTTTCATATTACATATAATTTTACGCGTGTATATATATATATATATATATATATATATATATATACAGTAGAAGCCCGATATAGCGCGGTCCGATATACCGCGGATTCGGATATAACGCGGTCCGATATACCGCGGATTCGGATATAACGCGGTGAAGAGTATATCGCCCGTTATTAGCGAAAATTCTTACTTGTAGAGAGTGAGTAAATTATGAATTGTTTATCGTGACTTCCGTAGCCACAACATTGGAATGCGTTGCGTTTATTGTAAACAAAGGCTTGTTGTTGGAAACGGCGTTGTAGACAACCGCCAGAATTGCCAGTTCAAGTGTACCTGTAGACATAAACAATTGCCCGAGCTATTTACAGTCTCTACGTTTCTAAGAATTCATGCCAAGGCAAGCAGCCAACTAAATCCCTTCTCTCCCTCATATTACAGTACAGTATAAGATCATACTCTGATATTATCTTATCAGAGTGTACAGTCTTTGTCATAAATTCGTACAGTGTAGAGTTTTGTGATGTTGCAGAAAAGAAAAGCATATTCTGCGAGTGATAAACTCAAAATAATTGATCGTGTGAAGAACGGAGAGTCAAAGGCAAGTTTATCACGTGAGTGTGGCATCCCAGAAGGAACAATTAGAGGGTGGATGAAGGAAGAAGATAAACTTAAAAGTTTTGTGAACACAGTTGAAAGTGAAGTGGGGTTGCAAAGAAAAAAGACTAAAGTAGGTAAGGATAGTGAACTAGATGAGTGTCTGTACAGGTGGTTTTTAATCAAACGAAGTGAAGGTGTGCCACTGTCAGGACCAGTTATTAGAGCTCAAGCTGTGAAATTCCATAGTGATTTACATGGCAACAGTGACTTTAATGCATCTGATGGGTGGTTTTCGCGATGGAAATCTCGTCATGGTATAAGCCAGATAAGCATTGAAGGGGAAGCACGATCATGGGACAGTGAAGCTGCAGCACTTTTTCCTCAGGCATTAAACAAAGTAATGATCGATAATGATTTAAATGACCATCAAGTGTATAACTGTGATGAAACTGCTCTGTATTTTCGAATGCTTCCTACCAGAACTCTGAATGTGAATAATTCAATAAATAAATCTGGATTAAAAATAAATAAGGATAGAGTTACCCTCCTGTTTGCCACAAATAAATCAGGCAGCCACAAAGTTAAACCTCTCTGTATAGGGAAAAGCCGAAATCCTAGATGCTTCCAACATGTTAACATGACGTCATTACCCATCACATATCGTAATACAAAAAATGCTTGGATGACAAGTGATATTTTCGGTAAATGGTTCCATGAAGAATTTGTTCCATCTGTGAGAAGCCACCTGCGGTCACTCAACCTCGAAGAAAAAGCTGTACTGACCCTTGACCACTGTCCAGCACATCCACCTGCTGATATGCTACAGTCAAGAGATGGGAAAATCGGAGTCATGTTCTTGCCGAAAAACACTA
The DNA here is from genome assembly GCA_034769895.1 of Magicicada septendecula. NCBI lineage: Eukaryota > Metazoa > Arthropoda > Insecta > Hemiptera > Cicadidae > Magicicada > Magicicada septendecula. Next base: position 96,200,728 of record CM068370.1, on the reverse strand, counting down.
CAGCACTGATCCAGCCATTAGATCAAGGCATCATAAAAGCATTTAAAGCACATTACCGCCGTGAACTTCTGAATGCTATAGAGAAATTCTGATGAGGAAATGGAAATTTACCTTAAGTCAATAAACCTGAAAACAGTTGCGTATTCAATAGGTCTTGCATGGGAAAGTATTAGTACAGCTACGATTCAGAATTGCTGGAAGAAATGTTCCTTTGAACAAAACATCGCCGATGGAAATTGCTCTGTTGCCGGATTCACTAATAGTGATGTACAGTCTGCGAGTAGTGCTCTGCATTGCAACTTCACTCTAGATGACTTGAATGACTGGGCAGAAGTTGACAACGGTGAGCCTGTTACAGAATGTATAGGAGATAAAGATATCATCGATGCAGTCCGAAATGCGAATTCCGAAGAAAAAGAAGACGATGACGATGATGGAAATGAAAATGGGGTGGAAGTGAAAGAAGTTACTCCAAATGTTAGTGAAGTGATAATACACATAAACAAAGTAATTTCGTGGATGGAGAGGCAAAGTGAATCTAATAATGTTCATCTGCTGCACCTCGCATTTATAAAACAATACGCGGAAAAGAAACGCTGTGCATTATCCCGTCAAACAACAATTACGGACTTTTTTAAGACCAACAATTAGGCCTACAGTATGTCGAGTGAGCAATGTATAAATAGTGTATTTTATATTCCACTGGATTAAAATAGATTAAAATACGTACTGGATTAAAATACAGTTTTCTTATTTTTTATTTCTACATTTGGTGACGTAATTTACGTACAGTATATAGTAGTGCATTATGCTGTAGCCTTTTTCCCGGTCCTCCCTCCCCATGATTTGTCACTATACAGGTCACCTTCCGATATACCGCGGTTACGCCTATAACGTGGGGGAAAGTATGTCACCCGACAACTGCGCTATATCGGGCTTCTACTGTATACACAACGTAGTGGTAGTGTATATATTATATATACTAGGTCGCAAAAATTTTTCCAGAAAGATTGTGGGTCCCATTACAAAAAAGACTGGGAACCACTGATGTAGAGTAATGAGAGTGATGTAATTGAGGAATAAATAGATGATGGTGAAATTTTGTGAAGAGTGTGGTGTGGTAAGGAGTCCTCTACGCAAGACGTTGTGGCGGGAGGTAAATAGTTTTAAATGAGGTTTGGCGGAGTTACCTGCGAAAGGGCCAGGAACTAATAAGGGAATGAGTATAAGGGAGGGAACACACATCCTAGGTACAAAGAGGGTATCAGATATTTTGTTATAAGAGTAGAATGATTCAAGGTGAGTTAGAGTAGTAAATTAATGGGAGTAAATTTTATTGAGAGATTGGTGTCACCCTATGCAAATCTAAATGGTTGTTAAAAGGAAGAAGGGGGGTAAGATTATATTTTAATGCCTTTTCAGTAAAGTAGATCATTATGAATAACTGAGAATCACCCAAACTAATTGATAATGAAAATGATTAATAGAAATTCATAATTGAAATGTAATAATAAAATGTAACAAGATAAAGAGTTAATAGAATTTGAAACTAAACTTAAATTTGAAATGTTGGTAATTTTTATTCAGATGCCAATTAAATGTTTATTTTAATGGAAGGAGAGAGAGTAAATTCCTTTTATTAAATTGTAAATTAAATTGTAATTGAAGATTTAATCGTGAGTTGATGCTCGATTGTGTAAGTAGGAATAGATTAGTTTAGGTGAACAAGCAAATATTTTGTTGTACTCACTATTTTATGTTAATGAAGGTCACAAGTAGGAAAGTTAAGAAAGAAAATGTATGGTGTTAGAACACACAACCAAGACTAGGGACTTCATGTAATGAAAATTGTAAATTTTAAACGTAACTATATCAAACATATAAATATCTTTTACTTGTGATTCCCCAACTTTCGGGCGGTCACGGAGTCACCGAACCCTGACCGTGGATTTGGATTATTGGTAGCAAGTGTGGTTGGGCAGATTGTATCCTAGCCATACTTGTTATTATTTTCAAAATTGGTGAATTTAGAAATTAACTGGGGGGTACATTCAGGGGAACTATGGAACAGCGGCTATCATCGTAGGGGGTGGTAGTGCCGTGTTAAGGGTGTGTAAATAATATTTAGTAGGATTACTGGTGTCCTCAGACATCAGTAATGCTGAATTTTTTCATAACGCTGAACCAAGAACGGTATAGGCAGCGTCTATACCATATATATAAACTTCAGTTCTTGGGGATGCAAATGGGCGCTACATTCCACCATCAGGAAACAATAGTGTGTGTGGAAAAGGAGCTGGCTGTTACAAGCCAGGGACACAGATAACGCATCTGTGCATAAGGCAAACGCTCGATCCGGTTTATCCGGCGGGTAGTTACCTAATTGTAACTGGGTATAAAGGAGGGAATTAAGAAAATGATGTAGTAGGAGTGGTAACTGAGCAATCAGTGAGAGGGTAACGACCTCTGTAAACAGCGGGACATTCAATTTCACTTACTCTAAAGAGAGAGTTGGTGGTTGGTGACCCAGTTCTTGTTCAGTAACAGTTACTATAACTATGATTCAATGATTAGTGATATATTTCACTTATGAGAACAAATGATTTTAAGTGTTAGGTTCAATTGTAATGATTTTAATCTACAAGAACATTTATGATTGTAACTATATAATTTTGTGTATTTGTGTTAGTTGTATGCAGTGTGTCTAGAGAAAGGTCATTCACCTGTTAGTAAGACATCAGCTGATGACTGGTGTGAACTGTATAATGTTCTTTTAATAATCAATGTAGTTTTATTTTATAATTTTCTTTCTATTAATTATCAGAATATACGAAAAAAAAAATTGATTTCTGTTGAGGTACAATTTGTTGTGTTTTCATGTTCAAGAGATATTGCTAATTGTGGGTAGTAATAATGTATTAAGTGATTCGTAGTATTCATATTATGTTTGTACACAGATGTAGTGATAGGGGCATTTATAATAGTAAGAAGTTGTTTGTTTTTATTTTGTTTATTATGATTGTTAGTATCTAGATAAGAGGAGATATAAAATAAATTCATTTGAAGGGTTTTGGAATTTTAAGAATTATGATTAAATTAATTAATTGAAGTAGATAATATGAATTATCATAAAAGGGAATTTTTTATAAGGGACTTGGGTTTATTGCATTAATTGAACAAAATTTAAACACTTTAATTTGATTGGAATTAATAACGTAAGGTAAACGATTAAAAGTTGAAAAATGGAATTGGATTTAAAAAAATAAAATATTTCTGTGAATTTTAGATCAAGAAGTAGGATGTAGATGTTGTGTTTAATATAATAATGAGTATGTGTATGCACCCAGTACTTGCTAAAGGCAACCCAGTATGTCTGTAAGGGGAGATATATCGGTTGAGGATCTGGTATGGTATAAGGCTAGTTATTGATTTTTTGGTGAAATGATACAGGGTTGGATGGTACTGTGGTGAGTAACTGTCCGACTTTACAGTGTTGGGATCTCGAACAGAGAAGTCCAGTAATATCGTTCAGGTGCAGTCATAGTCGCCTAACTAGGGGGGTAGTTTACCCATGATGTGTTAAGAATTAAAAGGGGGTTGTTGGCTCCATATCCTCACTGATCCTCTTAGGGGTTAGCAATGAGAGATTTTATGTTTCGACAGAAAACCTCTCATTGGGGGGGGGGGTATTGTAACAGGGCAAAAAGGGGTAAAACAAATTTTAATTATTTTAAACCAATCTCTGTATTATTCGGTAATCGTCAGTGCAAGGTACGCATTGGGAATTGTGACAAAGAATATATGGTGTATGAACTATAGCGCCGAGACTGTCGTGGCGTGGCACAGGAATGTAAAAATTGTCAACAGGGGTGCGCGTTCCCAGACACTCACGCGCTCAGGCGGCCAACGTTCTCATGGTTTGGTCACGTATGAATAAATACCTCAGCGCTGTGTGCGCAGAAAACAGCGTCTTTGGCCTTCAAGCACCGCGCGGTTCTGTATATAGGCTCGCGAGCCGAAAACCTTTTAAAATTCGTAAAAATGAGTTAAAAGTATAATTGGAAGTGATCTAACTAACTTACAACACTAGAGTTAACCGTTAAATGTGAATAATTCGACTGTGACAAAATGTGGTGAACAGACAAACATCCGAAGTGGGACATGTGATTGGAGGAGACACCGACGGCCACGTAACGTTATATAAATTTTAATATAAAGAGATCTCTATAAAAGGGGGGAAAATTTAAATATTGTGTGAATGAGCGTATGCATAAGTACTGGGTTGTCCTTACATAATCTATGTAATTAATAACTTGTAGTTTAATTAACCAGTTGTATGTAATGGTAATTAATGAAGGTCAAAGAAAAATGAATGCTAAATTTTGTCGGTAGTAGTCATGTTTTTAATGTTCAAATCTGTTTAAATTTGGAAGACTATATAAAGGAGAAGTTATACTAGTATTTTATAAAAAAGAATTACATGCAGAGAATAAAAATGAATGCTAAATTTTGTCAGTAGTAGTCATGTTTTTAATGTTCAAATCTGTTTAAATTTGGAAGACTATATAAAGGAGACGTTATAGTAGTATTTTATAAAAAAGAATTACATGCAGAGAATAAATAACTTTTAAAATGAATAAAATGGATTAATAGCGTAACCATGCGTTAAGTCAATTATTACGCCAAATTAACATCACCTATCCCGTATAGAAAATTTCGCCTAACGAACCTGGTAAGTAAGTGAAAGTGTTTTAAGGTCTCCATATCTGTCCTTTAAAGATATTTGTGGCGACCTATGAGTAATTTGGAGTCTTCTGTTTTGGTAAGTCAGTGTAAAGTGTAATCAGTGCAGGTGCGTAAAAAGATCGCAAACAGTAAGTAGAAGTCACGTGGTGGAAATTAGTAAGGTAAAGTAATAGAAAGTAACAATACAATGATCCATATATCAGGCAGTAACACTTCTAGCAGGGGCAACAATCAATTTTCCCTCAAATTACAAACAAACAAATCTATTTTATTATCCACTGCTGTCTGCATGACAACGGACCGAGCCGGTAGGAAGCATCTAGTAAGGATTCTATTAGATTCAGGAACTCAGGCAAACTTCTGTACCACGAGTTTCGCATGCCGCATGGGTCTACAATTAACCAAGTCTCAACTATCTATCACTGGTATAAACAATTCCTTATGTCAAGCTGATTTTAGTACAAGGGTAAGGCTGAATTCTCATTACAAGGATTTCAATCTGAACGTGCATTGCGCTGTGCTTCCCAGTATTACAAATAATCTCCCTGCAGAATCGTTTGATATCTCATCCCTAAATATACCAAAGGGCATATTCCTAGCTGACCCGCAACTGAACTTTTCTTCACAAATCGACATATTACTTGGTGCCCAGTACTACTTACAATTGATTGGACCGATCAAATTCATCCGCAGCCCACATTTCCCCATAATACAGGAGACAAAATTGGGATTCATCCTCGCTGGTAACCTGCCTTTTAATGTCGACATGACAAAACCTGTTTCATCATTTATAGAATGCGAAGATAGCAATGCCATTTCATCGCAATTAAAAGACTTCTGGCAATTGGAGGACGTTGCACTCCATACTCCCTCAGTTGAGGACTCAGGATGCGAAAGTTATTTCATCGCTAACACTTTCCGCAATAATAGTGGTAGATTTGTGGTGTCTCTACCTCGCAGGGGATACAACTCTCATTTGGGCGATTCCCTTCCCGGAGCTATTCGCAGATTTCAATCACTGGAACTTAAGTTCAAGCAGAACCCTGCTGACATCCTATCTCGTGGTTGCCTACCCCATTTTTTACACGGTCACCCACAATGGTGGTATAGTCCATCCTGGTTGTCCAATGAGTCATCATCATGGCCCACCAGTGCTTTCGATGCCCATTCACCCTGCACTCATCCCGATCTTGAGCAAGAACAACGTAAACAAGTCCAAACCACACTGGTTGCCGCTTCATCTACGCCTAGTTATTTTGAAAACTACTCTTCGCTTTCAAAACTCCTTCGTGTATTTTCGTACTGCCTTCGATTCATTCGAAACTCTAGGCTTCCCATAGCTGATAGAAACACTGCTTTTTTAACTTCCCATGAGTTACATGGTACACTTTTGATTTTTATTCGCCAGTCCCAGCAATCGCACTTTAACATCGAAATCAAGGAACTTGAGGCACAACGCTCTATCCCTAATAATAGCAAAATTCTTTTACTTAACCCCTTTCTGGACAATACAGGGATATTACGAGTGGGCGGACGCCTTCAGCACTCTCAGCTTACCTATGATAGCAAACACCAAATCATACTCCACCCGCATTCTCATCTCAGTAAACTAATCATAGAAGGTGAGCATCTTCGTCTACTCCATGCTGGGGTACAATTGACTCAGTACTCTCTACGGCAGAAATACTGGATAATTAATGATAAATCGTACATACGTTCAGTAATACACAAATGTATCACTTGCTTTCGATTTCGTGCTAGGGGCTCAAGCCAATTATTAGGACAATTGCCCTCTTCCCAAGTTACTCCTGCTAAGCCATTTTCTCAATGTGCACTCGACTACGCCGGTCCTGTATTTATACGTCATGGCGGGCAGCGTTCCAAATCGACGTCAAAGGCTTATATCGCTCTATTTATATGCACGGCCACTAAGGCTATTCACCTTGAATTAGTCTCAGATCTCACCTCAGACGCTTTCGTAGCAGCCTTAAATGGTTTATAGCTCGTAGAGGCATCCCTTCACAGATATTCTCTGACAATGGTACAAATTTTCGTCATGCTAGCAGCACACTTCACGACTTATACAAACTTCTCCAATCAAGCAAATTTGAACAGACTACCCAGGACTTTACCAGTGCCCAAGGAATCAAATGGTCCTTCATTCCCCCCGTCAGCACCTCATTTCGGTGGTCTGTGGGAGAGTGGAGTCAAGAGCGTCAAGTTTCATTTGCGGCGCGTTGTCGGCAGAACCATTCTCACGTTTGAAGAGTATTACACCATTTTAACTCAAATAGAGTCCTGCCTTAACTCACGCCCCTTGTTCGCCATCTCAAATTACTCTAGGGATCCCGAGCCTTTGACTCCAGTGCACTTCTCGGTTGGTTCTCCACTCACTTCACTCCCGGAACCTGACTATTTCGAGGTCAAAATTGATCGTTTGGGTAGATGGCAGATGCTGCAAATATTCACCCACTCTATATGGAAGAGGTGGTCAAAGGATTATTTGCACCAGTTGCAACAACGCAACAGATGGCGTCTCCAGTCAAAAAACTTGGCTCCCGGACAACTCGTCGTTATTTTGGATGATAATTCCCCCCCTGCAGTGGAAACGAGGTGTAGTCACTCAGGTCCATTTGGGTCAGGATTCCCTAGTGCGCGTTGCAGATGTTCGCACCGCAAACGGCATCCTACGTAGACCCATTCACAAATTATGCCCACTTCCAGTGTCCTCAGATTAATTACACTAACGTTCAAACGACATGTATTATTGATTTATACTTTTAGCGCATTCTCGTGCTTCATGCCCGGGACATACCCCGGGCGATCGCATGCTTTCCATTTGTTATTCTTATTATATTATTATTATGCTTTTTATTATTGTATTATTATGTATCATTATCATATTATTATGCAGTATTGAATTTTTGGTGTCATTATTCTCGTATTATGCATGTCAATTATTATGTCTTTTTATTATTGTATTATTATCTATCCTTATCATATTGTTATGTATTATTGAATTTTTGGGATCATTATTCTATTATTATGTACTGTCAACTATTATGTCTTTCGTATTATCATATTATTATGTATTATTGAATTTGGGTGATATTATTCTACTATTATGTAATGTCAATTATTATGCACTGTCAATTATTATGTCTATCTTATTCTCATATTATTATGTATTACTATGTCTTAACATTTGTGATGCACTATTCACATAATAACTTAAACTGCAAAATCGCCCGATTTTGTGTGGGCAGTATGTTAAACTTTGTACTTTTAATATTTGCAATGTAACGGCGTGTGCGTGCAGTGACATCATTCCCCCCGCTACACTGCTGCCAGCGTCTTCCGCACGCTCGTAGCAGTCTGTTGTTAGTTAACTGTTACACTCCGAACGGGCAACAAGCCTTCATTCGCCAGCAGCGGCTATGTAATTATTTTCAATATGGAATATTCTACTTCAAATTATTATTATGCTCTTCTGTATTTAATACATTAACACTTAGGCGATTTCGGCCTCAATTTATTATCATGACTTTCAGTATTTAATTTAATTCTACTTCTCAGGGAATGTATGCCGCGCTACACTGCACGTGCCATGCAATCATTTTCTTACAACTTTTAATAAACAGTTAATTCAAAGAAAATACACAGTCCACTACTTTATTTCACATCATACCAGCCAACTCATCACCTAACGTCGTAAGACTAACTCAAGATTATTTCGAGAGCATCGAAGACGTATCACAGGATGAGTTTAAATAATGTTGTGTTGCCCTCTGTATGCAGTGAGAGAGTTCAGGGGGGTTGTGAGAGGTATTATGAGGAGAGAGAGAGAGAGAGAGAGAGAGAGAAAGAGAGAGATAGAGATTTTTAAGGTCAATAGAGGTTATACAGCGTTAGTAAAGAGGTTAGATATTGAGAGAGTTAGTGATATTGAGTACTTACCTTGTGACATAATTAGTGCAGTAAATGTTGATAAGATTGTTGATAATGAGCACTTACCTGGTGATGGCAAATAATATGAAGGGCGACTTGACCATACCACCCAATGTAGAAAAGGCATATTGTGATGGTACAATTCTGGTACAATCTTACATTTATAAAAATATGGTCCAAAAAACCATAATTATTGTATTTATTTCCTAACAATTATTTGGTAATAAATTTTGTAATATTTCATAATCCCTATAAAGTTTTGGTGAGTGGACTATATAATATTTTATACAACGCAGATTGGAATTGACAGGATTCCGATCGCTTTCATTGTAAAACGGCAAACATAGCAAAAAACCGTGTGTCACAGATAGAGATAACGAGACTAGCCCTGATGACGTCAGCTGAAGGAATGCATACTTCTGTAAACAACTCGAGGCTTGGCTATACGAACAAAAGACTGGTGACGTAGTTTTTGCCCCACCTACGCAATGTTTAACAAAGACTCTGCGTCATTTTCACCTGGACAGTGAACGGAGCCGGCCGGCAGAGATTCACTGAGTGTGAATTTTTAACTTTTACACCACCAAAAGTGGTTTAATAACTATTTTCAAAATATCAGAAATGTTGGGGCGGTAAACAAACTTGAACAGGTGTCATCGGCCAGTGGATCGTCAAATTACGTGCGGCTAAAATCTGCCCAAAGTATTTTCGAGGGTGGACACGACGGTGTGGGCCCGAAGATGAAGTAAAAACGAACAGATTGTGCACGATGGACTGATCCGAGCAGTACGGTGAGACCTGTCCAATATTTTGGTGAGACCTGTCCAATATTTATATCATTCAAGTTCATAACGAAATTCAAATGACCAATTCAAAATTCATTCAATAATTTAAATGAGCTCACAAAATAACAAATTTGTACCAGAGAATGAGAGGGAGAGAGAGAGTGAACTAAATAATTCAAGTGCTGGGTTGTGCAAATATTTATTGTTTATCATGTTTAGTATACCATAGTTATTACAAATGTTTATTTTGGAGGGTCAAAAACCTGTAATTATTATTAATGTTTATGTTCAGATAAAAGGGACTACGCCCCGAGGCGTAAAAACGTGCATGTTTGGCACGATTTTTTTGTGAATATATGGGAATATGTCTTTTGTGAGTAGTGTTTGAATAAAGGGTAATGTCATTGGTAAAAGTTACAAGCACGAGTGAGTTATTTCAGGTAACACATTTCGCTATTACTGGTTCGTTAACACGAATTCTGGACTGCACGGTAAGCCTAATCTTATATGTTGTTGCACAGACTTGCATCATGGCGCCCGTAATTATTCAGTATTATAATTGTTAAGTAAATTTTATGTGACAGTAATTTGTATAATCACAATATGATATAATAATGTGGAATAATCCGGTGGATAAAACAAGTTTAAATGGGCATTATATTAAATATCGGTATGGAGAACCATACATGACTTCCATATTCTAAGATTTATATTTAAAATCATTTTCAGCCAAACAGCCAGGCTGTGTCTTACCTGCCTTTTTATTGCTGTATTAAATGAAAAATATTATATTACATTAAAATGAAAAAATTATAATTTTATTGCCTGGCAACAAAATTATTTTATTTTTAACAATTACCATTGTTTCAAAAAGTTTAAATAAATTTTCAAGTACTTTACTCTTGTTAAAACGTAAAAGGTTGCAGGTAAACTACCCCTTCCCCTTAACCGATCTTCACCAAAATCGAAAGTCGTTGAGACCTCTACGATTCAGGGACGTATGCAAAAAATTATTTGATTCTGTTTGAATTTGCGGCTGTTATCGTTTGCCATAGAAAATACACTTGATAAAAAAACGTTGCAGGTAAACTACCCCTTCCCCTTAACCGATCTTCACCAAAAATAATAGGTCTTGAGTACTCTACAAATCAGGGCTGTATGCAAAACATTATTTGATTCTGTTTGAATTTGCGGCTGTTATCGTTTGCCATAGAAAATACCCTTGTTAAAAAAACGCTACAGGTAAACTACCCCTTTCCCTCAACCGATCTTCACCAAAAACAATAGGTCTTGAGAACTCTACAATTTAGGACTGTATGCAAATAATCTTTTGATTCTGTTTGAATTTGCGGCAGTTATCGTTTGCCATAGAAAAAAAATCTACAGACACACAGACAGACAGACAGACACACAGACACTTTTCGGAAAACGACTTTTTTTCATGTTTTGAGTGTAGTAGAATCAGAATCTGCAATAATCTCAAACACGATTTTTTTTGCCATCACCATACTTCCATTCCTTAAGGAATATGGAAGTAAAAGGGTAACATAATGGGTTTAGTTAGAAATGAAATGTACTTGTATAACGTAAGACTAATTTTTGATGATGGAGGTTAGACATTTGGTGTTAATGGACATTTAATTATTTTAGTTAATGGTTTTGATACTTGGCTGAATAATATAATGATTTTTGGTGAACAATGACATTTGATGTAAAGTAGATTGTATATAAATCTGTATTGGTGTTAGATGTATTATGTATTAGGTTAGGTTATTGTTATGGTAAGGTATCAGAGAATACATTGTATTATGTGTGTGTAGCAATGTTTATAATTTTATTTTGATTGAATAATTGACATTACTGAAATTTTATTATGGAATTAAATTAACTTGAAATGTTTTAAACGTGAAATATGGTAATGAATTCAAATTTTTTTAGATTTGAATTTTATAATAAATGGTAAATAATGAAAATTTGATGATTAAAGTATTGAATAGAAATTCAGAGTTGAAGTTACAATGTGACAATGGGAATATTCAATAGAAAATTAAAACTAAAGTTGTGAAATGTTTGTAATTTTTATTCAAATCTAGAATTGAAATGTTTATTTTAATGTGATGGTGGTAATGTTTATTTGAAGATGAAGTATTTGTGAGGTGTTATATGGTTTGTAGTGGAGTATTGGAGTATATTTGTATTAATCATGTTTTGTATTGTGTAAAGGTAACAGTAGTAATCTGAATTGGTAATTGAAGTTGAGTATATTGGAATGAGATAATTGGTTTCTTTAAAATGAAATCAATAAGGAGTTGTATTTGTAATGAGATAGGAGAATCATTTTTTGGAATTTGAATTAAATTGAGACAAATTTGTTTCAGATAAGACTTTCAAGTGTATGTTAATGTTATGTGTTTTGAATAAAATGTATTATGTTCAATATCTACATATTGTAGACGAATAATGTTATATGTGTATTCAGATATTTAAGGTAACAAATCAGTATTTTGATAAATGCAAACCAGTACGTCTAGGAGGAACCCAAATCGGTTAAGGATATGGAATAGTGAAAGGCCATTTGTTAATGGTTTTACTTGATTGTTACAGTCTGGGTGGTACTGTGGAGGCGGACCTGTGCTGGCCAGCATGTCAGGGCAGGGTCGCCCAGTGCCTGTCTGGCTTTATGATGTTGGGATCCTGAGGAAGGAAGTCCAATAAAGTCATGCAGGTGTGGCCACAGACACCGGATTAGGGGGGTGAGTAGTACCCATAATTTTAATAAGGAAATAAGGGGGTCATCGCGCCATAGCCTAACTGGTCCTCTTAGGTTTAGGCAATGAGAGTTTTTATGTTTTTACATAAAACCTCTCATTGGGCGGGGGGGGTCTTGTAACGGGACAAAATTGGCAGAACCATTTTTTTATTTAATAATTTTCAGTAATTCCCAATGTATGTAATAAATTTATAAAACCCATTGTTAGAGGTGTGTTGGAAGACATAACAAAGCATAGGTCAATCACAGAACACGCTCGTGGCTTACGGCGTCATCAGAACACCACGTGTTTTCAATGATACAACGAACTTCCGGGTATGAGAAACGCCTAGAAGCTTCGATGCATGAAGGCAGGAGACGGGTGGACATCTCCTTGAAACTACGATAGCGTGCCCACACCATCTAAGATTGCCCCAGCCGCCAGCTAACCATCAGATAGTACGGTCGCAGTGTTATAGTGTTGGGAGGCCCACACGGTCATGTACGGTGGGCCTGCCACAAAGTTAGTTTTAAATGAAGGTAATGAAGTATTAAAAACATTTTTAATAACGCAGCAGTTCAGCACACCTCATCAGACAGTACAAATGTAATTTAACCGTGGCCTCGGGCGAGTTTTTGGTAGGCCGAAAATGTTAAAGTAGGCCTACCAAGGAGTGTATTGCAATGTAATGCAGCAGTAAACAGTTTTATAACAGTATTAACAGTTTTATAAAATGAGTATTGTGGTAGTTTGGTGAAGAAGGCTTGACTGACATAGTGCGCAACACCTGGGACCTTGTGCAGATAAGTACAGTGTGAAAACAAGTTTTTGGCCAAAAGTTTATATAGTAAACATTAATAATAATGAGCTCAATAAACGGGGAGTAAAGAGAAAGAGAGAGAGAGAGAGAGAGAGAGAGAGAGAGAGAGAGAGAGAGAGAGAGAGAGAGAGAGAGAGAGAGAGAGAGAGAGAGAGAGAGAGTGTGTGAGATAAAAAGGGGAGAAAGAAAAAGTAAAAGAGAGAGTACTGATTTGCATACGAAAATTTGCTTATGGAATTTTATGTTTTATAATTGTTTATAGTATCGTATAAAAAGAAAGTAAGAAAAACAGAAAGAATTTAACTTTTGATTACAATAAATAAGATTTGTTACCATCATAAACATGTGTTAAGTGTAGTTATTATGCCTAATTACCAAAACCTATTTTCTGTGCCGAAAACTTGCCTAAATGAACCTGTGAGAATTTTTGAATTAAGGGAAATTAATTATTATCTAAATTATTTAAGGGGAAGAATGTTATGGTTTCGATATTGAACGTCAAAATATCGTGGTGACCTTGTACAATTTGGGATCTTCTGGTTTTTATAATAAGGTAAGTCGTAAGTAAGTGTGCAAGAAGCGGAGGTAAGTAGAGTATTTCCTAGCTTATTTTAATTGTAAAGTTACAAAAGACAAAAGTCAAAACCTTACATTTTGGTGACATTAAGAGCAATGTGACAGCAGCTCTGAAGGTGATTCCAGAAAACCATACGTAAAGCAGTTTTTCACTGCCAGCAGTGTACAGATTCCCATGAAAATTATTTTGAAGGGACCAGAGTGATTATTCAGCAGTATAGTACATAGAAATGTTACCAAAGTGAATTCCTGAACTTTATATTCAGACCTGTATATTAAGTGAATGTTGTTACTAACTGTGATTTAAAGACTACTGATTAATTCATTACTGTTTTGAAGAGTAATATAGTAGTATATACTTCAACTTCTGCTGAAGTATAAGTGGATAAATGTTAACAATAAAGACTGCAATTGTTTTACCGTCTCTGATTTAGATTTTCAGCTTTATGTGAAGGTTGTACTAACTGAATATTTGTACCCACATATAACAAAATATAAACACGTTTAAACATAAACTCAGAACAAAATAAATGTAAGCACATAACTGCATTTATACAGAAACAATGTATAATGTTCCAACATCAAAGATTAAAAGACTAAATATGATGACAAGCATAGCTTTCTGTAAAGTTATTCAAGATATTTTTTGGAAACAAAAAACCACCATTATTTTATACCATGATTTAATAGTTATTAATAAACATAATTTAGTTTTCGATATGGGTATCAACCACATGAATTACTTTATGTGGCAGACATTCTTTACTAGGCATGAAAAACTTAGTACAAAACTAACAATAATTACTATGATAATGACAATGACAAGGAATAGAAAACCTAAAGCTCTGTTCACATTCATAAGCAGTGTTGTGCCGAGTTTTGGAAAAACTCGGCTGTTTTTTTGTTGTTAACGAGAACGGGCAGAGTCGAATTAATTAATTAAGTATTACCGGCGCCCGTCTTGTTATGCTTCCGCCGTGCCGATCCGCGCGCGCTCTGGGTCTATAGCTTCGTAAAATTTTTCAGTAGTTGTAATAACCAGTCCACTATCAGCGTTCAACGTAGTAGCTCGTCTGTATTCGCCTGGCAGCTTCGACTTGGAATTTTACCTACTATATATAACTATGCCTAGATAAACGACTACGCGACTCTCCGGTAAGTGTGTCTAATGTATATTACTTACTGTTCAATAAAACTAAATTGTATTTTACTTAATCAACGCTGATGCCGGGCGATATATTTGCATAGAGTCAGCACGTGGCGTGCATCAGGCTAATTTCTGTTTATTCATGTTTCAAATGTTAACGCTGGCTAACAGATAGTATTTTACAGTTTTTGTGCCTGTTTATTTAATTCATTATATTAGAATGGGGCGTAAGTTAATTATTTTGTGATTTTGGTGAAATGAACGTACCTCACGAACCTGTTAAAGTTTGCTAGCTCATGTCGAAAGTAGAGTAAGTGATTAAGTGGTTGACGAAAAACTTATGAATAACTATTTATTTGATTTAATGTTTAATATATTATATTTAAAATAATTTATTTAATTCAATAGGGTTTCAATGCATAAGTAAATTTTCTGGAGATTTTAAACTGGGCATGTAGTGAAGTGTGAGTTCAGCTGGGTGAATGGGGTATTGTGATTTATTGAACCTGTGAGTAATTACCCATATAATTGCGCAGGGTTCCCGAATTAGTCGTCAATCTGTCTCGCTCCAGCGGATGGCCGATCACCTGCCATCCATGAAGTAAATCCAGTCACTTTCTGTTCAGCTGTCAGGACGAATGGACGGACACACCCTACAAGATCCTCCAGCCTTGTGCTGTAATACCAGGTGACAATTATGCCTTTTTAAAAATGTTTGTGGCCGCTACACCTTACATTGAGATATTTTGGAAATGCTCCAGTTTAGAACTTTGTTGTGCACAAGTCCAACGGGACATTTGGGGTTAAATATTATCTTTTTCCTTTTTACTAATGCTTACGCCTCAAAGAATTTGTAAACCCAGCCAGGGTCATGCATCACCCGATTTGATGTTAGTTTTTTTTACTGTGAATATGGGCGGCACTGACTGTCACTAAGTGATATTAGCGTTAAGTATGCATGCACGGGTGCCTCGGTACCTTGTTGGGGAATTTTCGTGGTTATATACATTTTCATTTAATTGGGTATTTGATTTGGTTATTAATTTAAGGGTTTGGGGGAGGTGCTTTACCCTGTGGACGACACCTGTTGGTGCCGTCATCCACAGGTCCATAACATGTCATAGTTTGTTGGATCTAGTCCGGGCGCATGACCGTGCCTGAGGTCAAGTGGGTTCTTTATGAACACCTCAAGTATGTTTTATTAAATTAAATCCATAGTTTCTGCTTTATGAAATTCATTTCAACTGTTTAAATAATTTTGTAACCACCAAACTTTTGCCATAGCCAGCATAAGAATTGTTAAGTTTTCTTTTTGATATTTCATAATAATACTTCACTGATAAATGTTAAAGAAATGTAAAACAAATCAATACCAGTTCTAAGTTATTTTTGGGTGGTTACGTTCCACTGATCTTGCTTGAAAATTTGTTTTTTTTTTTTTTTTGTAAGAAAATAAAAGAAATGAGAATAGGCATTTTATGCAACCGGGCAGCCATGTTGACCTCGTGATGGCACATTTATTATTATCTGGGGTACGAAATTGATATTTCCCTTTTATGCTTGGTACTTGAGTGCCGTTCTGACTATTTTGCCAATTTGACTTTGGCCTTTCACATACTTAGAATTTTTGGGGTGTTTCAACTCTGGTCTTTTGTGACTTATTATTTGGTTTTGGGTTTGTTAATTGAGAAGTTTTAAGGTGGGCCGGGTACTTGATCTGATTAAGGTGGTTTGAGGGTGTTACGATGACAATATATATATGCTGTTAACCAGGTGGACATGGTGTGTGGTATTTATATGTAGATGTGTATATATATTTTTCTTATGTGTATCTATGTTAATTATATGTTGTGTGCCATGCCTTTATTTGATTGTTAGATTGTTTATACATTGTTATACATATATATATATATATCATGTTTATGGTTTATGTGGCTTACTGGGAGGGTCAATACTATGCGCCGTTCTTACATTATTTAGAAATAACTGTATGCTGCTCAGTGATATCAAGGTCAATTATTTGGCGATGCCTATGTTTAGTGTCGAATTATAACAACGATTTTGAGCTATTCTTATGAAGTGAAAGCACTTGTATCCTAATTTAATTGTATGAAGATGCAGATATGTGCATATGTATACTATTGGACTCTATTAATGAATTTGATCTATTCTATGGATTGTGTAAGATTAACTTTAATTATTCGAAGGCGCATATATCATATACTGGGGAATTGATTGTACAAAAACATGACTCTAATAAATCTTGTTATTGTTGTCTTAAAGCCGAGTTTCTTTTGCAAGTCCCGTCATACTGGACCCAGCGCATTTTTGGCTTCTCTAGGCTCTTGCCTAGTTCTAAATAACTAGTGGCCTCTCTTTCAAAAAACAGAATTTATATTTTTTTATTAAAAAAAAAAGGGGGGGATTGAAAGAGGGGTTGCAGTGTGAAATGTTAAAATTTACCCAACAGTTTACGTACAATTGAGAAAAACATTTGGGAGGCACGAACACATTTTTAAATTAGCATAAATAAACAATACAGTTTCTACGATTTCTTATGACATAAGTGGACTAAATATGATTAAACAAATGATTAAATGAAAAATAAACAAATATTTCTTCCCTTATGCTAAAGGCTATGTCATATCATAAATAATCCGTCATCTATACAGGAAGTGTCAAGTGTGATAGATTTATCTGCTTGTAACTGTTAATTATTAAAAGTGTTTTATAGATACATGTCCCATGGGTGGCAACGGAATTATAAAATATCGGTATGGAGAACCATACATGACTTCCATGTTCTAAGATTTATATTTAAAATCGTTTTCGAAATGATATATTTCCATAGAAACTACTTCTTTCTACTTACTGTGTTAACAAACTTAAATAATTTATGTCACTGTTCTGGGCGCAATTGTTAACTTACTTAAATGAATAGTCACTGTTCTGGGCGCAAATTGTTAACAATCTTACCTTTTTCTAAATTAATAAATAGGTTTTGTTTATTTATGTATTCTGGCTCTGTAGACGCCATGTGGTTGTCTGCCAACCTGAATTTTCACTCGCCAGGGTTCGAATTAGCGAACGGGAAAATCAGAACTGGTTATTTGAAATTAAACATATTTGTTACTCTTATACTCATCTTTTTCTTTATTAGCTCAAAACAATTCAATTGCATTTAAATAAACAACAGAAAATTTTAGATGCTGTTACAACCCCATCATAAATGAAATATCCCTTCTCACTTTAAATTTTGATATCCTTTTAAACAAAAATTATCATGATTACTTATTCGTATATACTAGTATTACCTTGATTACAATAGACATATTTAAAATAACATAGAAATAGTTATACCCCATTTTATCACAAACCAGCGCCTCTTAATTTTATTACATGATTATTACACACGCCCTTTTACTCTCTCACGATACATATATAAAATTCCCTTATGAGCTCATTTAAATTTTTTAAAAAGGTTTCAATTTTGAATGGTTATAGAATTTTACTTTAAATTTTTTCTTTTCCTAATTTATGAATATAATAGAATAAGATAATTGATTCTCTTATCTGCCATTTCGTCCCTAAAATTCAGTCCAGCCTCCGTCCGTTTTCTATTTCTTTCACCACGCTGCACATTTCGTTCTTTGCCGTAATTTTCGCCGGGTCACTCGAAACTGTCACTTCATTTCACTTCATAACTGTAAAACTTATTAATTTGAATTAAAATCACATTTTTATTATACGGGCCCGCATTTTAGTTCCGGAACTGTTCTTTACAACCGGCCGGTTTAAGAGTGTAATTTCAACTGAAGCGGATTTTACTATGTTGAGTTCTTTGTTTCTGCACACTGGGCGAGAAAGAATGTTTCGTGCGTGCTTTTCAAGCTGTTCACTGTGGCACACCCATGCGCAAATACGCTCCCCTCGCTGCTAACGTTCACATTCCCAGACTCGTTAATGGCTTTTGTGCAACAACAACACCTGTGTACGGCTTGGCTTGTTACCCCACTGACTGTAAGGTGTTAAAAAACTGTCCAGCGTTTATGATTCAAATGTTATTCAGTTTGAGTGGCCATTACATTTTACAATTATTTAAGAAAAAATAAACCCCAATAGTTTGTACCGTTACAAAACCCCCTCAATGAGAGGTTTTAGGCCGAAGCATAAAAACTCTCATTGACACTCTCATACTTTCTAAAGGGATCAGCTAGGATATGTCGCCACAACCCCTTTAGTGATTATAAAAAAAATTATAATAACTCACCCTTGGTCCGATGATGGTGACAGTACCTGTATGACCTTACTGGACTTCTCCTTCGAGATCCCAACACCATAAGGCCAATCAAGCGCTTTACGCTCCTGATCTGACGTGCAGGCCAGCTCAGGACCGCCGTCACATCACCAAACGCTGAAACATCAAATTAAAAATATCAAATAGTGGCCTTGGATAATACCATATCCCTACCTGATCTGTTTCCCCTTAGTTGTGCGCTGGTTTGTGTTAAGAAGCACTGGTTTTTCTTTATTCTTAACACATGTATATATGAATCCTTAAACTAACATGATACATTTATAAACTTCCTCAAAATCATTCTGTATACCCTTCTCTTGTTAACTCTTTTTCAAAACCAAAATTATTGCCCTTATCCCTATCAGAATTAAAATAGACATTTCCCATTACAATATTACAAATACCTTCCACAATATTTAAACACACTATCAAAATTTACTCAAATACAATTCATCTATATCTCTCCGTTTCTACAATTCTTAAACATTTTCTCTTTCATAGAAGAAAAAAAATTACTATTATTATTATTATTAACAGTAAGTGATCCGGCGCTGTTAATAATACTTATCCCCTTTTACTCCTCCACACACACTATTTCCCCCCCTGAACTGTTGCGTTCAGTTGCCTCCACAAGGACTGAGGCGGAAGGAGTAAGCACTTTTTTCTTTTCTCTCACTCCCATCCTTGCTTCATCGTTACAAAAACTTCAGGGTAAGTACCCCTACTTATTAGCTTAATATATGCCCCTAAGGTCTACCACCCCTATCTGGGTGAAAATAGCCTGTGTTCAAAATAATCTTAGATTCCCTTATTAAACCCCATTAAATTTCTAGGTTTGACCAATTTCAAAGGCAACCAACTGTGGTCAGTTTTAACAATTGCTGCCCACAGCTAGTTGTCATCCAAAACCACGATCTGGGTTGGTAAGGCCGAGATCGCCCGAAATGTAGGGAATCGCTTATAAAACATGTGATACATACATACAATTCATGTTTAAATTCCCACACTAATACATAATAAACATAATACATAATAATACACTCATAATTAACATTGTGATTATTACATTCAACAAACAACTCACATTTAACTTTGATCAAAATTTACACACCCTGCATCTTTAAATTTGCGTATAAAATTTATAAACATATTTTAATTTCAATTAAACTTTTATTAATTAGCCATCAATTATTTATCATTTATTATCATTTAATTCTTCACAATTTTAAATTTAATATTAACCTTTCCAATTACATTACCTTCCTATCATGAATTTTCCTTTTCTAACCCTTTTATCCTTATCTAGTTTGGGTGACTCTCTATTATTCACTATTTTCTCTATCTTATTTTGGCATTTGTCACTCTAACCTTACTACCCCCTTTTTCTACTAACAACCGCTTCTAACCATTAACATAATATTGTGCCGAACTGGCTTCGGCAACGTATTAGATTATTAGTATTTTAAAAACGAGCGCCGCTGACGTCACGCACTGCCACTCTGTTAAGATTGTTTGTTGCCGGTCAGTTATACACACAAAAGGTTGTGTGGCTACGCAATACTGCTGGTGCTGCCAGCCAGCTGTGTGTCTGTACATTCCTGCTTTGGAGGTTACTTGGCTGGAGCGAAAAGTTGTTTCGCTCTCTTTTCTGTTTCATCCTCCAAGCTGTTCATCTGGTCTCGCCTGGCGGCGAACTTCTAACCAGGACTTCCGTACCTATCACTATGATAGGCTAGATAAAGCGTGCTCCAGGTGCTCGACCAAGGACGAGATGGGTGTCAGGGGCGAACGAACATCTGTTCCCCCTAATAGCAGAGACGATCTTTAGCCACAATGCCGTCAGTCGAGGACTTTTCGATGCTAAGCTGAACCAAGAACTTTTCCAACGCTAAGCTGCACCAGGGACGGGTGATATGACTGTGACATCACTGATCCTCGCCTACACGGACTATGTACCCCGGACAATCCAGGTGGGAAAATTCTGTTTATATATTTCTCTCTCTCTACGACATGTGAATGCACAGAGGCCGCCAGAAGCTCACTCGTGAAGTTCTGAAAATTAGACTCTAGCACAAACTCTCATGTTCAATTATGTGTGATCATCATGTTATTGCATGTGTGAACATTACCACAGTACACCTAATGAAGTATCTTATAACTGTATAATGTGTAAGAAGTTACACACATACACACACATCCGCAGTTTACTGTAAGATCTAACTTTCATCTAATTAAGACCATTAGGGAGTTAATTATCTCGTGCTATCAAGTCATCTGGTCATGGCAGAGTTTAATAACGTAGCTGGGGGTTGTCTGATGCTGTTGATGAGAAACGATTTTCTTTCACACACATACTTAACGCTTAATGATTAAGCTAAGGGTTCGTTTGGCTGTTTGAGTTTCGGGGCGGTAACTTACATTCTCTGGTGTGAACTATGCTTGTGAATATACTAGCAAATCTATGCTTAGGAGCTGTGATATTCCATTTTACGTTGTTATTTATATTTGTACCTAGCTATACATATTAGGCTTCATTTATTTACTGTAGTGGGAATCGGTTTATGTGGAGGTTAGTGTTGAAATGAGGGATGTTTTGTTATTCATGTCGTATATGTGTTTGTGTGTGTAATTTTACTATATATATACATAGATATATTTTTGGGGAATATGTAACTGATTTAAAACAAGAGTATCATAATAATATATATCAAATAACCATAAATGTGCTCGCTGAGACAACAGGCTAGCCTAATTGATATTATACAACACTGATAGATTAGTATTGCTTAATGAATGAGATTATTACCAACTTTGACTCATACATGATCAGGCAGAAATTTTGCAATTAGTAATATCAATTCATTTACTTGGTGACATTATGGATTAATGGAAATACATAGATATATATAATTCTGCCTTAAATGGTGTGCTCACACAATTACGAACTTGTTATTTATGTAAAATCTTACAGGTAGAATAAAGCACACGCTTGTTGGTTAAAAGAGTTTTTCATTTGCAAGTCCTGTCATTCACCTGGGGGGACATGTCTGTAATAGTATTTGGGCCTTGCACACTTTTGCTTCCTCTAGGTTTCTCTTTACCTAGTTCTAAATATGATGTCTCTCCCCTTTTACAAAAAAAAACTTAATAAAAATAAAATTAAATAAAATTCAAAAAAATTTACAAAACTTAGAAAATAAAAGGAAGGCTGTGCAAAATGTTAGTTCAGAGCGTGGTTTTTATGATTCTGGATGGATAGTAGGTATGATTTCTGCCTTATTTTCTCTGTTGAACTTGAGAAATTTTAGAATCTGGGGACTTATATTTATTTTCTTAAATGAAACTTAGTGTGGCTACAGACATGTCAGCTGGTGTTAGGACTTGCAAATTATTTCAAATTATTACTTCCATATTTTTGATTAGAATCCAAGTGTTGTAAGAAAACTTAATGATAGTGTAATAAATTAACAGAATGAACAACCAGAAAAAAGAGCACATTTTATAAAATGAATAGGGGGTTAATGAAGTTAAAATAATTTAATATGTGTTAGTGTTTAGGTGATTATTTTGTGATGTTGGGTGCGAGATGAATTTTGAAAAGGGGTTATGAGAATGTGATTAATTTTTTTAATGAATGGGTGCTGATTGGTTGCACTTGCACATACCCTGGAGCTCATACGGAGTCTGGACATGATGAGGGCCGTCGGTACTTGTTGAGTTTGATTATGACTTGTCTTTTGGATTAGACGTGTTTGGGTAGCATCCCAGTTATATGGTAATTGTTTATTGAGGGCGTTGAGTTGCGGTATCGTATTTTGAATGCGGTTATGGTCCGACCAAGGGCATGGATGTGATACTTTATATTTTCGATTATATCGAATTTTATGTGTACTTTGTGTGTTGTATTTAGTGAGTTAGTTTGATTGTTTTGTGTTGTGTTTTCTTCCGGAAATTTTGCATGGCTGCTTCTCTGCTTTTATGACACCCATCTCGTCGTATCGCTAGAGTATTCTGGAGCCACTTGAATGATCAAGTTCTTCCTTATGTGTTGGTGTTAAATTGTTGTCTGTGATGTATGTTGTAAATTGTAAAATTCTGGTGGACACTGAGCGAATTTAAGTAGTAAGAGGGGCGTTCCAAATGAAGAAGGAATTCAGATGAAGTTGAGTTAGGATTTTTTTTGGGGGACCTTTTTTTTTTAAAACGGGAATTTTAACGCTAACTGCACTAAAGACAATAGATGTTAGAAAGAATGAATTAAATATTAAACCAGAATCGATGCAATAGTTTTGAACAGTGATACAAACTGATCCGAAAGATAACCTTTGGCCAGCTGATAGCCGCAGCTGCCGTATTTCAAGCCTTGCTGCCTGCTTATCTGATAGATTGTGTATCGTTATATCCGGCTTCTAAATTCAAAGACCAGTTTATTTGTTTTCTGTCTGATCAGCTGTTCGAGTGATACAAAATATAGGTCAGTTTTTCAATGTGGATTAGTGTTTGGCCCGAACCATGCCGCATTCCGGGTTGATGTCCCCAGGGTTGTTTGGGCGTCGGTTGTATGGCTGAGTGTTGGCTGTCCGCAGAGAAGTTACCCCCCCCTCCTTAGGTAGAGAGATAACTATTATAAGGTGGAGATTGATGTTCGCGTGCCCTCAATGCGGTCTTCTCGGCCTTGCTAATCGGGTCCGTCCGCCCTAGTGTAGGGATGTGGGCCAGTCGTGTGTCAAGGATTGATAATGCCTTGTTTTGCTGCATACGGCTGGTCGGTCCACGAGCTGGACGGTTGTAGAAATGGTACTCACATATCAAGGTTGTAGCACCTTGTTAGCCTTCGGGCGTGAATGTGTGAGTACCAGGAGAGTTAGGTGGTGGTCACCGGTGATGGTGACGTGTTGGGGCGGTCCCGAGAGTTTGGCATGGAGGAGAGGACGTGCGTGGGGGATGGTCGCAGTGGGGTGGAGATTTTCAGTCCTGGGAAAGGAATATGGTGTTAGTGGTCCTGGGTCTCAGTTGTTGATTTGGGAGGCCTTGGTGGTCAGTACTCAGAGCTGGATCCTGCGATTCTTCTCTTTCTCCTGTTTTTTCCTGTCTCTTCTATCTGCATGCGGACCAGGGCCCGGCGAGCATGCAGGACTCACACTTACACCTTCTCTTTCAGACACACATTCACTGACTCACACCTCTTCCTTATGCTTTTTCGTTTTCCTGTGTTACTGAACCCACCAAGAGCGGTTTTAGAGTCTGAGATTTTCCAGGTTTCCCGCAGCCGTCGTGCTTGAGGACTTGTTTGTTTTGGGTCAACCATGTTGCCCTTTTGGGGTGAGGGTGTGCCGAACTGGCTTCGGCAACGTATTAGATTATTAGTATTTTAAAAACGAGCGCCGCTGACGTCACGCACTGCCACTCTGTTAAGATTGTTTGTTGCCGGTCAGTTATACACACAAAAGGTTGTGTGGCTACGCAATACTGCTGGCGCTGCCAGCCAGCTGTGTGTCTGTACATTCCTGCTTTGGAGGTTACTTGGCTGGAGCGAAAAGTTGTTTCGCTCTCTTTTCTGTTTCATCCTCCAAGCTGTTCATCTGGTCTCGGCTGGCGGCGAACTTCTAACCAGGACTTCCGTACCTATCACTATGATAGGCTAGATAAAGCGTGCTCCAGGTGCTCGACCAAGGACGAGATGGGTGTCAGGGGCGAACGAACATCTGTTCCCCCTAATAGCAGAGACGATCTTTAGCCACAATGCCGTCAGTCGAGGACTTTTCGATGCTAAGCTGAACCAAGAACTTTTCCAACGCTAAGCTGCACCAGGGACGGGTGATATGACTGTGACATCACTGATCCTCGCCTACACGGACTATGTACCCCGGACAATCCAGGTGGGAAAATTCTGTTTATATATTTCTCTCTCTCTACGACATGTGAATGCACAGAGGCCGCCAGAAGCTCACTCGTGAAGTTCTGAAAATTAGACTCTAGCACAAACTCTCATGTTCAATTATGTGTGATCATCATGTTATTGCATGTGTGAACATTACCACAGTACACCTAATGAAGTATCTTATAACTGTATAATGTGTAAGAAGTTACACACATACACACACATCCGCAGTTTACTGTAAGATCTAACTTTCATCTAATTAAGACCATTAGGGAGTTAATTATCTCGTGCTATCAAGTCATCTGGTCATGGCAGAGTTTAATAACGTAGCTGGGGGTTGTCTGATGCTGTTGATGAGAAACGATTTTCTTTCACACACATACTTAACGCTTAATGATTAAGCTAAGGGTTCGTTTGGCTGTTTGAGTTTCGGGGCGGTAACTTACATTCTCTGGTGTGAACTATGCTTGTGAATATACTAGCAAATCTATGCTTAGGAGCTGTGATATTCCATTTTACGTTGTTATTTATATTTGTACCTAGCTATACATATTAGGCTTCATTTATTTACTGTAGTGGGAATCGGTTTATGTGGAGGTTAGTGTTGAAATGAGGGATGTTTTGTTATTCATGTCGTATATGTGTTTGTGTGTGTAATTTTACTATATATATACATAGATATATTTTTGGGGAATATGTAACTGATTTAAAACAAGAGTATCATAATAATATATATCAAATAACCATAAATGTGCTCGCTGAGACAACAGACTAGCCTAATTGATATTATACAACACTGATAGATTAGTATTGCTTAATGAATGAGATTATTACCAACTTTGACTCATACATGATCAGGCAGAAATTTTGCAATTAGTAATATCAATTCATTTACTTGGTGACATTATGGATTAATGGAAATACATAGATATATATAATTCTGCCTTAAATGGTGTGCTCACACAATTACGAACTTGTTATTTATGTAAAATCTTACAGGTAGAATAAAGCACACGCTTGTTGGTTAAAAGAGTTTTTCATTTGCAAGTCCTGTCATTCACCTGGGGGGACATGTCTGTAATAGTATTTGGGCCTTGCACACTTTTGCTTCCTCTAGGTTTCTCTTTACCTAGTTCTAAATATGATGTCTCTCCCCTTTTACAAAAAAAAACTTAATAAAAATAAAATTAAATAAAATTCAAAAAAATTTACAAAACTTAGAATAAAAAAGGGGGGTTTCAATATGACACCAATATCTCTATAATAACCCCCTTCACAAATCCCATTTAAAACCTCTGGCACCGCTCATTTTGTTTCTTATAAGGATGTATGTTACCTACCTATGCTCATTCCCTTATGTTGGTTCCTGGATTCTACCTAAGGCAACCCTTTCCGGCACACAACGGTTCCTTCCTGTCCCAACACCTTTCATTGTGGACTCCTACACCGGATCCTTACTACAAAATATCACCATCAACAAATATATAATTACCATTCACATTACTCACCTCTACATATACTCACTACTACTGTGTCCCAAAAATATCTAACACTATCTCTGTGTGTTACCTGTATTTCAAAATTCTTATTCTCTCTAACCCACATTAAAATTAACTCTGCTTAACTCACCTGCCTTATTTCATTATCACCCAAACCCCTTTTACAACATTTCACCTTGATATAACACTAGAAAATTCATCACTTCTCCCCTTATAATAATATACCTCAATTTGAACATATTATCTGTTTAATCATCTACTAATCATTATAGAATCTTAATTTCATAAAATCATTTAACTTCATTCTCAAACTTTCTCTTGTACATTAATTAATTAATTAATTTTCAATTATTTAAAAGTTCATCATTATTTTCATCACTTGTTTTTAGTCAAAAAAATGTTAATTGTTATTATTAAATCAATTAAACTATAACTTCCTGTTACATAGATGGTTTACATAAAATTACATGTAATACACAACATCAAGAATACACAAATACATTGACATTAATACACACAAAAATATACAATCCAACTTATTATTTTATCATTGACCATAAATCAGTTCATAAACAATCCATTTTAAAAATCACTGTCCACATAATTAAATGTTCATAACACAATAAAACAATCTATCCTCCATCATCGAACAACAATCGAATCTTAGGTCTATACAGCTTATTTTTTATTAAATATATTATATTATTATTATCAACATAATATTTATTTAAAGTTTTATATTCTTCCACAATCTCGTTTGAATTAATTGGCTTATCCCATTTTATTTCATCATGTAACATGTCATCATAGGGTATGGTTCTGTCACCGTTAGTATTATCTGTCCCGATTAGGTAAGTTATAAAGTCATTACTATCGACATCATAGTTATCTACTAATACCCCCATTATTTCACAAGGTAAGTACTTGTTATCATCATTACCATCATCTACTATTGCTGCTATCTCAGCTTTAATACAAGGTACGTATTCGTTATTATTATTACTTCTCTCTCCAATTAACCTCTCTACAAACTCTCCATAGTTTCTATTTACTTTAAAAACCTCTATCTCTCTCTCACAATAACACCAAGTTACACACTCTCTCTCAATATATGCAGGGGACATTAGCTCATAATTATTGCACCACCTATGAAGTGCACAAAAAACCCAGGGAAATTTATTTGCAGACATATCGTCTTCCAAATACTCACGTGAAGCCATTTCTTCACCCCCTACTACAACATTACGGGAAAAATCTACCACCTGCATCCACTCTACCTGTAAATCCTTTCTACTCTCTCTCTCTGATTCATCACACACAAACATCTCATTATCAACTTCTACTCCCTCTACAATTTCGGTATCATTATCAACATCTACACAATCATTTTCTACCACCATATTTTTACTTCTATTATCATTGTTATTACTTGTAAACCCATTATTTAAATCATCCTTTCCACTACTACTTACCCTGTCCTCTTTGTTCAATTCTAATTTCTTATTTTCTGATTCTAATTTTTCGTCTAACCGTGTCTTTATTTCACTTAATCTTTGATCATAATGACAGCTTTGGTTCTTAATTTCTTTTTTAATATCGTTAAATTGCTTATCAAATTGATTTAGTTTACTGTTCAACTGGCCGTTCTGTATTTGCATTAATTGGAAAAGATCTTCCAGTGAAACTTTACTGTTTATAATAGGCGTTGAGTTCGCCTGTGGTTCGTTTAACACCAATGCTTCTGTTGCTGTGTTTTCTATATTACTACTTTCATCGTTATCTGCCATTTTTTTTTTTTTTTTTTTTCTTTTTTTTTTTTTTTACATATATTTCTTTTCAAAATATTACCATGTAATATTACACAACCGTATTATATATATAAAAAAAAAATATTTTATTTAAACTATTTACCCTACCACATGTAGTCACAACATAAACTTATCTTTACGTCTTTTTCACGTACCTCAAAAAAAAATTTTGTTATGCTATTTCAAATAACCATTCTGTTCCTCCCAGTAGGCTGTATTTATATCAATAATTTATATAAAGTCACTGTTCGGAATCGCCAATTGTTAACATACTTAAATAATTTATGTCACTGTTCTGGGCGCAATTGTTAACTTACTTAAATGAATAGTCACTGTTCTGGGCGCAAATTGTTAACAATCTTACCTTTTTCTAAATTAATAAATAGGTTTTGTTTATTTATGTATTCTGGCTCTGTAGACGCCATGTGGTTGTCTGCCAACCTGAATTTTCACTCGCCAGGGTTCGAATTAGCGAACGGGAAAATCAGAACTGGTTATTTGAAATTAAACATATTTGTTACTCTTATACTCATCTTTTTCTTTATTAGCTCAAAACAATTCAATTGCATTTAAATAAACAACAGAAAATTTTAGATGCTGTTACAACCCCATCATAAATGAAATATCCCTTCTCACTTTAAATTTTGATATCCTTTTAAACAAAAATTATCATGATTACTTATTCGTATATACTAGTATTACCTTGATTACAATAGACATATTTAAAATAACATAGAAATAGTTATACCCCATTTTATCACAAACCAGCGCCTCTTAATTTTATTACATGATTATTACACACGCCCTTTTACTCTCTCACGATACATATATAAAATTCCCTTATGAGCTCATTTAAATTTTTTAAAAAGGTTTCAATTTTGAATGGTTATAGAATTTTACTTTAAATTTTTTCTTTTCCTAATTTATGAATATAATAGAATAAGATAATTGATTCTCTTATCTGCCATTTCGTCCCTAAAATTCAGTCCAGCCTCCGTCCGTTTTCTATTTCTTTCACCACGCTGCACATTTCGTTCTTTGCCGTAATTTTCGCCGGGTCACTCGAAACTGTCATTTCACACTTCATAACTGTAAAACTTATTAATTTGAATTAAAATCACATTTTTATTATACGGGCCCGCATTTTAGTTCCGGAACTGTTCTTTACAACCGGCCGGTTTAAGAGTGTAATTTCAACTGAAGCGGATTTTACTGTGTTGAGTTCTTTGTTTCTGCACACTGGGCGAGAAAGAATGTTTCGTGTGTGCTTTTCAAGCTGTTCACTGTGGCACACCCATGCGCAAATACGCTCCCCTCGCTGCTAACGTTCACATTCCCAGACTCGTTAATGGCTTTTGTGCAACAACAACACCTGTGTACGGCTTGGCTTGTTACCCCACTGACTGTAAGGTGTTAAAAAACTGTCCAGCGTTTATGATTCAAATGTTATTCAGTTTGAGTGGCCATTACATTTTACAATTATTTAAGAAAAAATAAACCCCAATAGTTTGTACCGTTACAACTGCTTCAGCCTTAACCACAGTACTGTGGTCACTAACGTATACCACCTCACGTTATCGCACTCGATTTTCACTGATGATGGAAGTCAATGGCACTGCCGAAACGTCTGGTTTTACAGAAAACTTTCGTCTATGGCCAAACAGGACGGGAAGGAATTTTAACAACAAACTACTTGTTTGTTGAGGATAATGTAGTACATATATAAATAAAATGTTGCAGGTAAACTACCCCTTTCCCTTAACCGATCTTCACCAAAATCAACAGGCCTTGAGTTCTCTACAATTCAGGAACGTATGCAAAACATTATGTGATTCTCTTTGAATTTACGGCAGTTATCTTTTGTCATAAAAAAATTACCCTTCTTGGATTTCGTTGTCCATGACGTGTCCGTTACTTAACTAAATATCACTATAATATTGACGACTCGGAACACAAAGTTTTTTATAAGTAAAAACGTAAAGTTTTACCTTACAGCAAGGTAATGAAGCGAGCCTCTGATGAAGCCTTCTATAGGTGAAAGCCGGTTTAGGCTGTAAGGTAAAACTTTACGTTTTTACTTATAAAAAACTTTGTGTTCCGAGTCGTCAATATTATAGTGATATTTAAATTACCCTTGTTAAAACAAAAAAGGTTGCTGGTAAACTACCTCTTTCCCTTAACCGATCTTCAACAAAATCAACAGACCTTGCGTACTCTATAATTCAAAAAGGTATGCAAAAAAGTAGTTGATTCTGTTTGAATTTACGGCAGTTATCGTTGGCCATAGAAAAAAATTACCGTTGATAAAAAAATGTTGCAGGTAAACTACCACTTTCCCTTAACCGATCTTCACCAAAAACAATAGGTCTTGGGTACTCTACAATTCAGGGCTGTATGCAACAAATTATTTGATTCTGTTTGAATTTGCGGCTCTTATCGTTTGCCATAGAAAATACCCTTGTTAAAATATAAAACCTTGCAGGTAAACTACCCCTTTCCCTTAACCATCTTCACCAAAACCAACAGATCTTGAGAACTCTACAATTCAAGGCTGCATCCAAAATATTATTTGATTCTGTTTGAATTTGCGGCTGTTATCATTTGCCATAGAAAAAAATTACCCTTGATAAAAAAAATGTTGCATGTAAACTACCCCTTTCCCTTAACCGATCTTCACCAAAAACAATAGGTCTTGAAAACTCTACAATTCAGGACTGTATGCAAAAAATTATTTGATTCTGTTTGAATTTGCGGCTGTTATCGTTTGCCATAGAAAAAAATCCACACACACACACACACACACACACACACACACACACACACACACACACACACACACATTTCAAAAAACGACTTTTTTTCATGTTTTGAGTGTAGTACAATCAGAATCTGCAATAATCTCGAACACGATTTTTTTTGCCATCACCATACTTCCATTTCCTTAAGGAACATGGAAGTAAAAAAATTACCATTGTTAAAATATAAAACGTTGCAGGTAAACTACCCCTTTCCCTTAACCGATCTTCACCAGAAACAATAGGCCTTGAGTACTCTACAATTCAGGCTTGTATGCAAAATATTATTTGATTCTGTTTGAATTTGCGGCTGTTATCGTTTGCCATAGAAAAAATTCTACACACAGACAGAACACAGACAGACACATACAGATATTTTTCGAAAAAAGACTTTTCTTCATGCTTTGAGGGTAGTACAATCAGGATCAGCCGTTATCTCGAACATGATTTTTTTTGCCATCACCATACTTCCATTTCCTTAAGGAACATGGAAGTAAAAAAATTACCATTGTTAAAACATAAAACGTTGCAGGTAAACTACCCCTTTCCCTTAACCGATCTTCACCAGAAACAATAGGCCTTGAGTACTCTACAATTCAGGCTTGTATGCAAAATATTATTTGATTCTGTTTGAATTTGCGGCTGTTATCGTTTGCCATAGAAAAAATTCTACACACAGACAGAACACAGACAGACACATACAGATATTTTTCGAAAAAAGACTTTTCTTCATGCTTTGAGGGTAGTACAATCAGGATCAGCCGTTATCTCGAACACGATTTTTATTTTGCCATGACCATACTTCCATTTCCTTATGGAACATGGAAGTAAAATATAGGTATGGAGAACCACACATGACTTCCATGTTCTTGATTTATATTTAAAATTATTTTCGAAATTGTGACTTTACACTTTTTATATAAATAAATATAAATGTATTTGTCATATGAAATATCTAGTAACTTATATTCAGCAAAAATACACAAATACATAGACATCAATACACAAAAATATACAATTCACATAATCATGACATCATTTACCATAATCAGTCCTAATCAGTCCATTTTTAAAAACACTGTCCACACAATTAAATGTTCATAACACAATAGAAGGTCTACCCTCCATCGTTAAACAATAGTCTTATCTTCGGTATGTACAATTTATTTTTTATTAAATACATTATATTAACATCATTAATATAATACACATTTAAATTCTTATATTTTATAAAACCGTCATCATTGATAGGGTTATTACCTATCAATTCATCATATAACCTGTCACAATTGGTTATTGTCCTGTCACCTCCAGTATAATCAGTCGCCACTAGGTACGTTACAAAGTCATTATTTTCATTATCATCTTTTCCTACTGCTATATCAGCTTCATTACAAGGTAAGTTCTTATTTTTATTATACACCATCTCTGTTCCTAACTTTTCCATAAATTCTTCATAAGTTCTATTTATTTTAAAAATCTCTATCTCCCTCTTTCTCTCACAATATCTCTCACTTTCAAAACATCTCTCTCTTTTAAAATATCTCTCATAATAACTCTCCCAATAACACTTCTCTCTCTCAATATATCTCTCTTTATCACACCAAGCTACACTCTCAATACTCACACAATTATTTTCTAACACCAATTTTTTTTAATTCTATTATCATAATTCTCACTACTACTTACCTTGTCTTTATTTTCATTTAATTTATTTGATTCTCTACTATTCTCTACCCCCATTTTACTCTCGTAATTTTCATCTACTTTATTCTTTTGTCTATCAAACTTCTCATTAACTAATGCAACTATTTTCTCTTCCGTTTTATCGAAACGTGCGTGCATTTCATCAATTCGTTTATCAAAATTAAAATTTTGTTTTTTGATTTCATTTTTTATTTCGTCAAATTTTACATTAAAATTATTCTGGATTTCTCTGATTTCGCTTTTTTGTTCACTAAACAGCATTTGCATCATTTTCATAATTTCGTTATTCTCAACCCTGTTATTTGGAACTGGTGTTGAGTGCACAATTCCTTCACTCATAACTACTGACTCTGTCATACTTATTTGACTGTTATTCGTACTATCAGTTATGCTTAATAAAGAACTATTTTCTTTATTCTCTGCCATTATAAAAAATTGTTAATGGTTTGTCGCTTTATATTATCGTTACCACCTAACCTACAACCGTATTCTCATTTTCAATGTCCACTCTGCCACAATTCAGGCTTATTACATAAAATATATTTATATATTTTATATAGTCACCAGTTCGGGCCCATTTGTGACTTTACACTTTTTATATAAATAAATATAAATGTATTTGTCATATGAAATATCTAGTAACTTATATTCGGGTTTGTTTACATTAATAGAATGAAGCACGTGTGTCACGTACATCATAATTATGGTACTTACCATAGTTTGGTATTCTGTTTACTTCGTTCTTGATATTTCTATAATTACCTAAGGTCCAAGGATTCAACTCAGCGAGATTGCTGACAGAGATGGTCATGGAAATGAGAATACGTTTAATTGCAGCAACTATCATCAATCGTAATTTATTCAGGAATTTCTTAAATCGTGTACACAGTATAACAACTTAACATAGCGGCCATTACTTATTTCAGCCCTTTACTATCACCACTCCTTTATGTTTAATTAAACGCTAATTCAGACAAGTCAGTTTACTGGTTATGCCTTAGTTTCAAGATCATTTGATTCTTTATTATATTTAATTCGTTAACGCAAACCAACCCCCATTTATAAGTCGACATCTCACGTTTACACCTCTCTCACTCTCTCACATCCATACAGACATTCTGAATTTACTTTTGAATGTGTACACATTATAATTGCATTTTCTAATTAAACGAGCTCTTTAAATAAAATTTTGGGTTAGTCACTTCCCTTGTAAGTAGACTGGATGTTCTGGTAGAGGTGCCCATGTTGATTCCAAACGGCGTGGTTACATCTTCCTGACTGCACTGAGTTTACATTTAATTTTGAAAATCTTACTTTATACTGTCCAAACTTTGAATGTAACTAACACTGTTTTACTTTTGATTACATTGTTAATACTTTGCAACACTTAAACCTGACTATTTCAAGCCAGCACTATTGTTAGCGTGTTGTCGCCATGATGAACTTCTGCAGACTGGACGAAAATTATGCAAATTTTACGTATGTGTGTGTGAGTAAAACGTCATCGTTCTTTGTCTCTCGTTATATAATCGCCTTGTTAGTTACGTATTCTAATCACGTCATTGTTGTTTTAATGACGTTTGGCGTTGTTGGCCAATGAAACGGGAGCATGTAGCGCCGTTATTGGTGGCTGTAACCATTATAAGTCTTTTTATCTGCACGTACACTGCTGTCCTTGAAATTATTTTGTTGT